>JASDQU010817426.1:0-16562 GCA_032191745.1 Picea mariana
TTTTCCATCCATTTATCAAATAAATAACTTTGACAAGTTTCAAGAGAATTTATGCTCTTGTCATTCAAAGATTGAAACCATTTTCTAGCATCCCTTTTCATTGATAAAGAAAGAATTTAAGAACCACATATAAATTATCAATTCCAAGATCGATAATATGTTCCATGAATGAATCCCAATGCTCTCTTGAACCAATAACATTATCACCATGGAATGGTGGGATCTTGTGGGGAGCAACGAGCATAGGATGAGGATAAACTACAATGTTAGAAAAATCATTTGGTTTGAAACGATCCTAGAACCATAGAGAATCCATTACAATTAGTGGACTTGAATCAGAAAATAATCTTCTAATATCATATAAAGTTTCAAATCCAATATGATTATTTACTTTCCTTACCTAAAGTCTATGCCTTCTTCTATGGTAAACAAGTTCAGGTTTAGGAACAAAATGACGAATTCATTGGGCGTTCCTTCTTGTAGAGTACATTTTTGTTGTATTTAGATTTAGTAGAGTCACCAAATGAGATAGTCAAGTTACTAATAACAATATTCACATCATTTACAATACAAATAATTTACCCAACCTGGCAAGATAATGTCGTCAATGAGCCAAAAATAAACCAACAGGGTGCTCCTTGGAAACGATGCCTAAAAAAGTTACTGCCCAAACTACCATCCCTTGGGGGGTTGCAAGTGGGGATAGTACAACATGATAAATGCACCACTTTAACCTTAGTATGATCTCTCCTTTATTTTAGGCAAGCTATTAGAGACCAAAGGGGGTGTCCCAATCCTTCTAACTACACACCTCAATACACATTAGATAGACTGGTTCCTTAGTAGCCAAATGCCTTAAGAATGTTCAACCAAGATTTAGGGGAAAAAACCCTACAATGTAGAGAGGGTTAGGAGCTTAATTTAAAAAGTGTTGATATCTGAAATAAATAATTATAGTAGAAATATAAATCATTGCTATAAAATCACTCTTTAAATGATGAAATATGTACCTTTTACTGCATAAGAGTGAGATCTTGTTGCACAAATCAAGTGCCATCAATATACCTGATTTATAACTTTATTGTTTGCTATAAATTGGACTAGCATTCTATTGTTCAAATAAGTATGCCCCTCTCATAATTGATTATCCTCGCTTATGGATTAGAACTAGAGACTAGGGCCACAAGGCTAGTAGTATCTTGCTAATCAAGACAAACCATGATAACCATTTCCCTACAAGAAGGGTTTCCTCAAGGGTATAGCCTTCAACAACAAGATCAACATAATACTTAGAAAGAATGTTTGAAACCCTTTCCAAGGAGAATAAAAATAATCAAGACAAGAGACAAATCCTTACCAGATTATTTTAGAGAGGAAAGAGGAGATACGTCTTGATTTTCGCAATCTAAACACCTAGATATATTGTTTACTTTTGATTTCCTTGTTGTAAATTAGGTTTTCAACTCACAAAACAAAAATACATTGATTGGAATAATCAACATAAAAGAACAGTGGAAACAATACTAGAAACCAAATCTCATACACAATACACAAAGATATTCTTCCCTTCAAATCAACTTATCATTAGAATAATATCAAACCATACAAGGGATCTCTTATAGGGAAAATGGCCCATAGAGAAATAAATGAAAACTACATACAACACCTGCAAACCATAGCAACTCCACCATTGTTGTACAACCCCGTACATTCAACATTTTCATATTTTTATGTGCCTTGTCTCCCTCTATCTTGTGTATGTATGTGCTTTTCTACAATGTATCCCATATATACACACACCCTCAGTGACTTGTGAAGTGTGTATATCTCATCCTTGTTGTTGCAGCTTCAATATGTTGGATCCTCTCATGGTTTCCCCTATTCTCTCTTCTCCTCTAACATGAGATAATCTCTAGATGAAAGTCCTTCACCAATCCATGGTCTTGTTGAGAAAAAGTCCTTCTTTTATCTCCTCTTATTTATCAACATAGTATGTCATTCTCCTTCAACCTAGCCTTGTTTTTACAAACTTGAGTTATACCCTAAACCTAATATCCAAAGTGATTAATGGTTGATATTAGATCTCACCTCACTTGAGATCAATGGCTAAGATTCATTTAATTCACTAATGTCAAAAACATAGGAATTTCATTAAATTAAACTCAAATAATTAATCAAATCACTTTACTTTAATAATTTCTTTAATTAAAGTAAATTACTAAGGTAGAAGGCTTTGGACGACTTCCACATCTCTAGATACTTAGACTTTTGCAAAAGTACCTATCTAATGGTGCAATCATCAAGGAAGGTACTTCTTGAAGAGCCACTTGGAACTATTTTTCACTCCAATCTTGGCACAATCTCACACACATCATCCTACAACAAAGCATCCTATTGTACCTGTTGGTTTGTTTCATCATCAATGATGTTACTCATTAGTTTCATGAAGTTCAAAAACTTCTTCAGAGTCCTGCTCTCCTTGAATATGCTTCTAGGAGCCTCACATTTCTCCTCAGCATCCCTCAATGTCAATTCAAACCAACTGGGTCTTTTGATAGTACTGGAAGGGGATAAATCCTCCTCCCCACCTTAAGGTTGACTCCTTGAAATAGAATTCTCTAAACTATGTTCTCTCTTCAGAGCCTTATGCTTCTCATCCTATGCCACTAACATTGGTCCATTCACATATGAATGGATAATATCCAAGATCCCCTTTGAACTACAAACAAGCTTACCTTGCAACCTATGTAACTTTCCCTCTCTAACCCCAATGCTCATTTTTGTGATAGGGCTAGCTCCCTCTCGATGTATGAGTAGTTACCTTTTATTTAACTTGACAAAAAAACCCATGTCCTCAAAAAATGTGAGTGAGATCAAATTATTCTTTAGTTTTGGTACATAAATCACATCTTAGGATTCCAATGAACCTCTTGACACAAGTTGAAACAAGATATGACCCTCCCCCTTCACTGCATACTTGGCATCATCACCAAGATCCGTATAAGTTCCTAAGTCCTTCTTTGTCAAAATACTGAATAACTCTTATGCTTTTGTCATACAATGAGATGCACCATTATCCAAGTACCAATAATTCCTTGTGTTGGTGCTAGTAGAGAGACAATAGACCAGTGAGAAGTTCTTCTCAAACTTTGTTGCAAACTCATCTAGTTTTGTCTCTATTGATGTTGTTGTTTGCCCCTTCCCTTGCCCCTTCATCTTATTTGGACACTGTGATGTATAGTGACCACTCTTGTGGCAAGCAAATCACTTGATATCACTCAAATCCTTCTTCTTCCTTGATTATGATGTTCCTCCATCATTGTTACCCTTAAAACCTTTTCCTTTTCTCTTCTTGGCTTGCCTGACTAGAGCCAGTTTCTCCTCTCCATATTCTTTCTTTCCAACATTATAATCCTCCCAATTCTCTTCGTAGAGACAATCATCCCAAAGCCTCTTCCAATCTGAAAGATTCTCATGAGCACAAAATCCCTTGAAAATTGGTTCCCAAGACTTTGGAAGACCATTCAGTGCCACATTTACAAGTTCTTTGTCATCCGATTTCCCCCCAATAATTGAAAGTTGATCATGTACCTGATTAATCCTCATGAAGTAGCTGGTAACATTGTCATATCTAGAAATCTTCACTAATCTGAGTTTATTTCTTAAGATCATCTTCGTGTTCAATTTTTTGCTATGGAATAAAGTTACCAAGGAATCAAACATTTCTTAGGATGTAGTCTTCTTGAATAAGTAAGGAATGTAATGATCCTTCACTGCATCCAAGATTTCCTGCATGACTCTAATCCAATTCTTCTCTTGAGATGCCAATTCTTGTGGATCTATCGGTGAAGGAACTACTTTGTCAACAATCTCCCAAAGATGATTTTCCTTCAAAAGAAAAGTAACCCTTGCTTTCCAAGATAGGAAATTGGATGCTCCATCCAGTCTGTTTTCAAACCTCACACTCATTGTTACCATCTATTATGGGATTTTATCTCACATGGATCTCACTAAACAGATCAGTAAGGTATCCCTAGGATCAACGTAGTTATCTTAGACAAGAGGGGAATACTTCTCATGGATTTCCTAGATCTAGACTCAAATGCATGGATTCATAATTATCCTAAAGAGTATGGAAGATTTGCATACCTTTCTTGAGGTGGTCCTTCATATTTCCTGGTTGTTGCAATCCTGAAACTCCAGCTCCAAGATCCACAACCTGCTTCATGTATACAAAAGACCAATAAAATATTCTCTTTCTCTCTATTAAGGATTAGAATCCTAGATCCAATCTAGTTCTAATCATATATATTAAGGAATAAATCAGATCTATCATTAATTAAATGAACACAAATGATATGAGGGGAAAACCAAATGATCTATTATAAATCATGACAAAAATACATCAAAACATGCATACCTCAAATGTTGATGCAAGATCCTTCGGTCTCTTTTCTCCTTGCCTCTCCTTGCAACACTTTGATAAGGCTAGGATTCACTGATTTATGGTTACAATAGTTGGATTCCTTTGCAATTGAGAAACATAAAATTGCTCTAAATTATTCCTCCCTCTTTCCCAAGGCTTTCCTTTGTTATATAGCTCTTGGAGGAGGCTTGGAAGAGGCTTCTATATCTTCTATAGTCCACTGGAGACTCGAATGATGTGATTTACTAGGCCTTTGACAAGAATATCCAACTCATCCTTGTCCTATCACCTCATAACTCTTGAATTCTAGAAGTATGACAATGCCTCACTTGATGAGCCACTAGTATCCAGTGAGGGCCTCAGTTGTTGTCCACTAGGTGACTCGCGAGGATGCCAATAAGGGCTAAAAAATGGTTTTATCCCTAGGAAAAAATTGTATTTGAGATTCTATATTTTTATGGCTTATTCTATGGACTATAGGGTGTAACTTAATGCTATAATTCCATCCCTCAGATTTGTTAATTTTCCATGGAAATAACCCTCTATTGAAAACTACCCCTATACAAACTTGTGTGTGCCCTTATTGACCTATGAAGTGCATATGTACGAGACCTCATGTACTATAAAGAGCATATACACATTATTCTTATTTATTGCATGCATATGCATGTTTTTTGTTGCAATGTACAACATGTATACCTACAAAAACAAGGTTTGTTGTTGTACAACTATTTTCCAGAAATCCATCCTTCGATTTCCGATTGTTGGTTTATACATCTATAGAGATCTCCTTGTAGATCTGATAGATCTACTGCACACTCATATGGATCTAAAATATGGCTACCTCTCAGAGTGATAGATTTGATACCATGTTGATTTCCCCAATCACAACACCTATATATATACTAGTGATTTCCTTATTATAAATTAGATTTGTAGCTCACAAAACAAATCACCCTAGCTGGAATAATCAACCTAAAAAAAAAAAAAATCAATACTAGAAACCAAATATCATACACAATAAACAAATATATCCTTCCCTTTAATCATCTTATCATTAGAATAATATCATAGCTTAAAAGGTGTCCCTTAGTAGGAAAATGGCCCACAGAGAAATAATTGAAAACTACAGACAACACCTGCAAACCCTAGCAACTTTGTTGCCATTGTACAACCCCGTACATTCAAAATTTTCAGATTTGTATGCCTCTTGTCTCATTGTAGCCTGCACATGTACAGATTTTTATGCATTGTAGCCTGCACATATGGACACTTAAACCTATGTGGAAGTACCTATTTGATGCTACAAACATAAACAATACAAATCGTAGATGTCTTCTCTCCAAGTAGGTGTGAAACTCCTCAATGGATCAATCTTGCTAGTTTATGTAGAGCTTGAAAAAATCACAATAGTCTTTGAAACATATGCCAAGAATAATAAACAAGAAAGATAGAGCTCCAAGAGTTAACACCAAAAATGCACCAAGTAAAGATCTTCTATTAAATGGTTCCAAGAATAATCTCCAACAATTCACAACAAAATGAGTGAGAGGAGGGCCTATATTTATAGGCGAGGATCTCACCTCCTCTCAACTCTTTATTCCTCTAAAATAGGCTAACTAATCAAATAAGAAGACTTGTCATCCACACAAATCGGAGACTAAGTCAAAAATTACAATCAAATGATTCTTTACATGTTAAAACCCTCATAGAAGGGGATGGATTTAACAAAATATGCTCCAAAAATGCTCAAATAATGTCCACAGATCCTTGAATTATGTCTCATACATAAGGTGAAGGCACCCCCATGAATTATGGGAGTGACCCTCCGAGTCAAAAAATGGGTCATAAAAACCCCAATAACAAAAATAATGTCAATATTCTACGAGGGCCCTTTTGGCCTTTTAGGTACATCATTCCACTTGAAGAGGGTTGGGGAGGGTTCATAACAACGAAATGAATATTCCTTGGCCTTCTAAGTTGCAACATATAGCTCAAAAGAGGGGGACAACCTCATCCCAATCCCTAAAATTTCCCCAAAAGTGGATGAATTCTTCAATTTTCTGCATAAATGAGCAAAACGTGGTTATAAAGTGCATTCACAATGATAGATAAGGGTCAAATTAACCCAATACATGTGCCAAGTCACTTAAGTGACCTCCTCCTCATCAATTTATCCCCAAATGATCTCCAACATTCTCTTGAAGTGTCCCAAAGTAAATTTGCCCCCCTTTTAGTGAGAAAAATTCTTCAAAAGATGCTCAAAGAAGGGGATGTTGGATCATTTGACACATGGAGAGTGTAGGGTGAGCCCATGTGAGTGAAAAAAACTCATCTATGCCTCATAGAGGGTGACCATATTCCTTGAAATGCATGCCATGCATGTAACATTGCCTCAAGAAACATGCAATTGGATAATCATGTGTAGAATGGCCTCTGAAGGCTCAAGTGTTGTACATACATAAGAAGGAGATGGTCCATGTGGCTAAGGTTTTCTAAACCATGGGTGTGACAACCCTTTCAAAGAGAAATCACCTTTTACAAAGAAAATAATAATAAGTGAGTAGCTAAAGTCCCTGTAAATTATGTTTACTGGTAGATCCATATTATGATATTCACATACCTACCCATGGCATAAATTCCCAACATAAGAGGAGAGTTACCAACTCCAAAGGGGTAGTAAGTTGGAGCAATAAAACCAAGCACCCTGAGAATGGGGACTAAGAGAATATGCCATGACCTTCCACCTGAGAGGATTTTGGCAACCTCTAACCAACACTTGTACATCAAAATCATGTCATCGTGGCCACATAAAAATAAATCATCACACTATACATATGTATAGTTACATATATATCATGGGCCAGGAGATGTTTGGGCACATCGGAGTGGTCACATCTCTCAAAAAAATATAGGGTACACTTCAAAAAAATAAAGTTGTAACATAGTGCACATGCACCATTGTCTCTACCTTGGATTGCTCAAGCTTTCTCTTCTTCAAACTGTACAAATTACCATATGTACCCCAATTCTTGTTGCAACAAGAGAAAAAATTAACTTGAGAGAGGATCTTCATGGCTAAATGTTTTTTAATAGAGAATGATTCTCCATGATTTTCCCACCAAGCATAGGGATTCTTAACCCCTCTTTCTCTAATCACATCATAACCTCCAAATCTTCTAATGCCAATAGAAAATTCTAGAAATCCCTCCTCCACCTCATCAAGGGATGCTCTGTATTGATATATCCTTCTAAATGCTTCCTTCCCCCCATGTGAAATATCTCCATCCATGTGAGGAGGGAATCTATGTGAAGGTACAACATTGACCCAATCATTATTGTGGTATTTTGGATTCAATGAGTGAGCCAATAAATACAAAGGTGTGCAATTCTTATCCCACCTATTGATAAGAATATCGTGTATGGTGGTGAATAAGGTCTCTGCTAATGTCTCACACTCAAGGCACTCATTATATAAAATAATAGTCTTCATGGACTAAATCATGGAATCCCACCCCTCATAAAAATCTTCTAGAATGGGTTGGTCTATGTCTACAAACTGAAACAAATAAATGATAGGGTCCATGATCTTAATGATAAGATCTACCCTCTCTCACAAACCATCATCTAACATTGTATCCTTGAAATTTTTTGAAGAAGTTTGATTTTTCTTTCTCCAAAAATACCAACTTTGAAATAACCATAGCCCCAAGAGAGGTCTTGACCTCCCTCAACCTCTTAAGCATGTTGAATGAGGAGGTAAAATGAGTATATGTAATCTTCAACAATGATAGATGTGTGTACACTTCATATATTGTAAGGGAATTGGTATGGTTTTGTACAAAATTGTAGATATGGTGTGCATCATGAATAAGAATTCCCATCCATGTCACATATAGAAAAATAGATTTAGGTTCTAAATTCAAAGAATGAACAATACAAAGAGTCCAAAATCATTGTGGATATTTAGCTTCCAAAATCATGCCAACAACCTTGCAAAAAGGTTCATTATCTATAGTAATTTTCACACAAGAATATGTTTAATTTTCACTATGTTGGGCTCAAGAATGAGGTTTATTTCATTTTAGTCATGTACTTGAACCATAAACAAATTCAACTACACCATTCACTATTGTTGCAATAAGCAAGATCACAAGAAGAAATACCATGCACAAGAACACAAGAAATATATTGGGAAAACCCTTCTCAACAAGGGATAAAAACCTAGAAATCCTTTTCTATATTCTCAAGAGAAGATCATCCAACCATAAAACCCTAATTCACACAAGAGGGTTCTCTACTACCTTGAAACTTGCACCATTTTATCACATAGTTTGTACTTGGAAGTAAAGGAATGGTAACAGGAGACAAACTGATGTAATTGGAGACTATCTTATCACTGTCACCCCAATAGGTATCTCTTTCTATTTAGGGTGGTAGGCCCAAGGGAGAGATCCCCAGTGACCTGGGGTTTGGAGAAGGAAAAGGGTAAAGGCTAAGGCAAATTTTTCCCTCTCACAAGTCATCACCGATCAAAAAGTCCAGCTAAATAGCCAATAAAACACAATAATAACCAGAAATGTACCTGCCCAGAACAAAGAAACAAGAAACTATATTTGCAAGCTCACTTGATGGTTAGTACTTCATATAATTAGGGACTTTCTTGATATAAGCAATTGAATAATATATTGATGAAGTAAGCAAATATGTTAAAATGGAAATAGTCACAATACGATACTTCAACAATAAATGCTTATAAATTAGCAAGAATAACTAATTATCAATATCATAACACTGGCATTCATCAGAAGCAAGTATTCATTAATCCTTTCACTTGTTTTTAGAATCTTTAAGTGCTGCAAAGTATAATTATAACTCTAAGAATAATAGCAACAACAAATTAGCAGGTCAATATACACTAGGGTTAGAAAGGTGCTAGTAATTGCTCAAAGATTTGGATGTTTATAGATTGCGATCAAAACACTCAAGCAAAAGGTCTTAGACTACTACATTCATAGAGAAAATGGAGTCAAAAATAGTTGCAAGAGTTGAAGGGACAATATGATAATAGTATGGTCAAAGACAAGATGAATTTTATGGTGAAGTGTTGATAAGCCAAGGCTTCAACCATCAAACCCTATGGAAAAATGACTCACTGAGGTGTAGTAACCCTAGGCCTTAGTGTGTTTTCCTCCTTCCTTAGCTCAATGACAAAGTAAAAGAGGATAAGGTGAGGTACAAGGGTAGGGTGTTGCAATGGAAAGGCCCTATAAATGTCTTCAACACAAAAAATGGCTCATTGGCATAATCTAGTAGGTAATTATAAAGGACACCAACATGTGTTTATTTCCTATGGTTTATTCCAACAAATTTCATTAACAAAATGCAAGTAAAATACTATTAACATTCAAGTAAGGGAAGGATTGCAAAAATTCACTTACATTTACCAAGCATTCATCAAGACAAACCCTCAATATAAATGTTCCACTAAGAAAATTGCCAAAAATCACCAAAAAGAGCCTACTTCAACAAGTGCGCACTAGTATTTCAGCCAAAAACCTTAAAGGAGGGTGCAAATTTTAGACCTCACACAAGTGTGAGTGAAATATGATGAATAAAAGAGAGTTTTAGATCTCCTACTTATACCGTACCAATGACCTTAATTTAATTTTAGGTCACAAAAGGACGACAAGTCCAAAAATACATAATAATATTGTTTTTACATTAAATGTCAAAAACAAAATGTAAATCAAGCAAAGATGAAGATGTCATGCCATTTTAGGGTGATGTTAGCCCCTTCTAGGGCAACGTTGGCCTCCTGGAGAAAAACGTTAGGCCTCCTTGGGCCTCCGAAACATGCCACATGTTCCACAACTACCTTCCAAAACCTCCACAAGTATTGGATGATGGCATGAATTTCCTGGTGGAAAAGGTACAACCCCCTTGGGTAAGGCTTTACCAAGCTACCTCTAGTGGAACTTCCTCCTCCTCTCCGGTGCAAACCCTCTGATCTATCTCTTCCCCCTGCTAGGGTCTCAACATCCATCTGGTGGGATTTCATCCCCATGGAGATCTGAACTGATCATCTCCCCATGTGTACTTATCCATATGGTATGGTCCTAGAACATCAACAAATATGCTCTCCATGGGATCATAAGTCACAGGGATCATAGCAATGTCAATCACATCTAATCATAAATTTTATTAAACATGTGCATAAAACCCCTTTTACCCAAACAAGTGCTCTAAGAAATTATACTAATCTACAATCCATGTTTGGAGGAAGTGAGAGGGAGTCCTGTTGGGATAATTCTCACTAGATGTGGGGTGTTTCCGAGAGAAATAAAATCCAAGTCATGTGAGTGGATGAGGTGGTAAGGGATGTCTGTACAAGGGGTGCAGTGATAGCAGTGAAACACATAGCTTACCTATGGGTGACTTTGTAGAAGGTGAGATGCATCTGTCATGGATGCAAATGTTTCCAAGCCAATTCATGCCTTTTATTTGTATTCGTATTTCTTTTTCTTCAAGAATCTAGTTAGGGGACACTACCCTGGCATGGTGACCCATGGTGGCAATGTTACCCACAAGAATTTCATGAAAATGAGAAGGTTGGATCATGATAAGACCCCCTTTCTCTTGTCTATGCCACCAAGAGCCCCTACCCTGGCATGGTGACCAGCTTCTGGTAATGTCATACTGCTACATGCCCATGGAACTAATATGTTGGCTCATGATGAGACCCCCTATCCTCTAACTAGGTCTTGTTTTATTATTTTTATGGGTCCCTCTGTTTCTTGTTGATAATACTTTTACTACTTTCTCAGGGATCCCTAGGCAAAGCATCTTGAGGTTTCATTCTTTGGCTTCTATATTTTTCTAGCTTATTTTACCCTCTAGGCCTTTAGCCCCTTCTTCCCACAAGGTAAGGTACAACCATTAAATATTTGGCCAAACCAATTCCCAAACCAGTGTAATGGGATGGATGAGTGGGAGAAATATGGAAAGTGGTAAGTATGGTGGGAGCGGATGATGGCTTCTCATGAATTCCCCCAGTGGAAACTCAAAACCTATGGGCACAAGCTTACTATGGCATCCTATCATTCCCCCTAGATATGGTCAAGTGGATAGGTATAAGATCCAAGCACGTGTTAGAAACAAAAATAATTGAATGCACATATTCAAAGGTTTTGAGGATCATAATGACACATACCATGATACCTGGACTCATTACCTCATGGAGAAAGATCCATTTATGCTACATGACCAAGCCGAGGTGATGGATGATGCTACTGCTAAAAAATTGGAGGTGTTGAAGGAAGAAAAGATGGGCCCTTCAGGGCCATGCTCAAGTTGATCTGGTTGTCGGTACTCCATTTCTAGGACCTGTGGGCCTCGAGACATAATCTTCTTAGTTATCCTTAAAGTGGGGGATAACATCTGGCTCCAACTCGGGGACATGTGCTCACCATAGAGTGCGTTAGAACCTCAACATCTCTGGCATAATATGTATCCTTCTTGATCTCAACATAAAGTTGTTAGCAATCATTTTGGGTGGTGATATCACCCCCGGATCATATATATCAAAAATTAAAGAAAGCATATATACAGATGAGAAAACAAACTACTCTATCATGAAATGCAAATGGTATATACAATGAATGCAAATGCCTACTTACCTGTACTTACCTGTCGGTTGAATGCTAGGTGTAGTTAAATGACCAGTGAAACCATCCTAGAAATGTCTCACAATACCTTCCTTTATGCTTCATCATAAACCAAAACAATGACAAGTTAAGCACAAAAATAACATGGGTTAGAGAATGTATTGTGTCGTCGAAAATCATAAAGTCTAACTCATGGAGGTGGGTGGGAGGGATAAAATCATGCCAAGTCATTTTTTGAGGAAAGTTCTCAATCCACTTCGGGAAGGGATCGTGAAAAATCAAAGGTTCATAAAATTGACTGAAAAGGTCTGCAAGATGGCTACCTAGGACGTCCTCATAATCTGAAGCCTGGGAAAGGATTGAAAAGGATCTAGTAGATGACTGACAAACTCTTGAGGGAAGGTTGAAAAGTTGAGATGACAAACTTTTTCATGAATTATTCAACTTGCCCTTGAGATATAGGGTTTGCCTCAGAGGAAACTTAATACAAAAGGCATACTCACCAACTACACCTTTAGAGACATAGAAAAGTAAAGTAATCAGAGGTGGCAGGAGAAATTTGTCACGAGGATCCTTCTATGGGAAAATGATGTCCTTACTCCTATCAATATATGGGCACAATGGTGGTTGATAATATTCTTCATGGAATAAATTCAAGTGCTCATAGGAGTATTCATAAAAAACCTCAAGGCATGACATAAAAGTATCAGGAAAATATGGGACTAGGTCAACCTTGGGTGTTTGGAAAGTATTGGTAATTATATCACCTCCTTGTTTCCCCTGTTCAAGAGTAGCCTGTTGTGATAACTATAAAGGAAACACTTGGAAATGAATCTCAATGTCATAAATGGGATCCATACCATAACCAAATATATCCCACCTATGTCTCCCAACATGTATGAACTCATCAATGTTATCAACCATGTCACTATATGTATCATAACATACAGGATTTGAAGCATTCAAGGAATCATTTATCTTCTCCTCATATCCCACATCATAAAGTAGAGAATCATCAAAATTTTGGAGAGGAGGGTAACTTACGGTGTTGGTTTCTTCTTGTGAAGGAGCTTTGAGGACTTGGGTGTCTTCAAGATGCAACATTTCTTCATCCTCGTGAGTTTATCCTTCATCTTCAATAGTACAACAAGTAATATTTACTTCATTCAAGGATTCCATTTCTCCTTCACTCTCTGAATCATGGAACAAGGTAATATCAAAATCCTCAAAAGGAAAGCAACTAACCTCATTCTTTTCTTCTTGTGCAGGGGGAAAAGGCTTGTGGATAGATTCATTAGGAGGAGGGCATGTTGACACTTCATCATCATGTTCGTGTTCCATCTCCTCAATTGTGTTTTCAACGATCCTTTTCTCTTGGAAAACCTCATCACGATCTTTCTCCTTAGCATTTCATTGGTAAATAACTTGTTCCCCTTCTTCTTGGAAATCAACAGTAAAAGTTCCAAGAGAAACTAATCTTTCGAAACTGAGAGTGTATGAGGTATCCTTAGGGTCATTGATTTTTGTCCCTAGAGAGAAGATATGTTTTCCCTTGGACAAAGAAATGTTTTCCTCGATTTGCATGGCCATGTTATAAGCTTCATGGAGTGTTTTTGGCCCCTTTTTATTTAGGACAAACCCTAAGTGCACCAAGAGTGCATTGGTATAGAGATACACGAGGTACTTTTCTTCAGGAGTATAGGTTGCAGGAATTTGATATAGCACTATTTGAAACCTAACCTCGAAATCCCTGACAGTCTCATTCTCAATTTGTCTTATATATTCGAGTCCTTTTAGTAACATTTGGATATCTTTGAATCTCATACCCCAGTTCCTGAGAAAGGTCACTTCTAACTGGTCCATAGATGTGATTCTAGCAATAGGGAGATTATCATACCATTTTCTAGCATTCCCATGAAGAGTGGCAGAGAAGCGTTTCATCACCAAATCTTCAGCATCATCACTAATAGGATGGAGTTGAAAGAATGACCAAAAGTCAACCATATGATAGTCATCACTTTCCCCATCACTACTAGTGAATCAAGGGAGCCATTTTTCGTACTTCAGGGGCATTTGTCGAGGGTATCCATGGATTTTACTCATGTCTAGAGGTTTGAAATTTCTTGGGTCCCATTAGGAAGTCATAGTTGGCTTCGTCATCAGTGGATTTGCCAGATAATTTTCTTGAAATTATCAAAGAAATAAGGGAATCATCCCTAGTGGAGTCGTCAGGTAAGCTTATAAGATAAAGATTCTTGAGGAAAGTCTTACTGAAAAGTGTCATCTATGAGGATAATTGACTTAGTGTTCCCCCTCAAAGGCGCAAAACTTTTATCACATAGTTTGTACTTGGAAGTAAAGGAAAGGTAAAAGGAGACAAATTGACGTAACTGGAGACTATCCTATCACTGTCACCTCAATAAGATATCTCTTTCTATTTAGGGTGGTAGGCCCAAGGGAGATGTCCCTGGTGACCTGAGGTTTTGAGAAGGAAAAAGGTAAAGGATAAGGCAAAGGTTTCCCTCCCACAAGTCACCAGTGATCAAAAAGTCTGGCTAAACAACTAATAAAAGACAATAATAACCAGAAATGTACCTTCTCAGAACAAAGCAACAAGAAACTATATTTGCAAGCTCATTTGTTGGTTAGTACTTCATATAATTAGGGACTTTCTCGATATAAGCAATTGACTAATATATTGATGAAGTAAGCAAAGATGTATAAATGACAATAGTCACAATACGATACTTCAACAATAAATGCTTCAAAATGAGCAATAACAACTAATTATCAATATCATAACACCAACATTCATCAGAAGCAAGTATGCATTAATCCTTTCAATTGTTTTTAGAAGCTTTAAGTGTTGCAAAGTATAATTATAACTCAAAGAATAATAGTATCAACAACTTAGCAAGTCAATCTACACTAGGGTTAGAAATGTCTTATTAATTTCTTAAAGATTTGGATGTTTATAGATTGTCATCAAAACACTCAAGCAAAAGGTCTTAGACTAGTGCATTCATAGGGCAAATGGAGTCAAAAATAGATGCAAGAGTTGAAGGGACAATATGATAATAGTATCACCAAAGACAAGAGGAATTTGATGGTGATGTGTTGATAATACAAGGCTTCAACCATCAAACCCTAGGGGAAAACGACTCACTAAGGTGTAGTAACCCTAGGCCTTAGTGTGTTTTCCTCCTTCCTTAGCTCAATGAAAAAGTAAAAATGGCCAAGGTGAGGTACCAGAGTAGGGTGTTGCAATGGCAAGGCCCTAGCAATGTCTTCAACACCAAAAATGGATCATTGACATATTCTAGTAGGGATTTAAAATAAGGACACCAACATGTGCTTATTTCCTAGGGTTTATCCCAACAAATTTCATTAACAAAATGCAAGTAAAATACTATAATCATTCAAGTAAGGGGAGGATTGCATAAATTCACTTACATTTACCAAGCATTCATCAAGACAAACCCTAGTTCTAAACCTTCCACCAAGAAAATTACCAAAAAGAGCCTACTTCAACAAGTGCGCACTAGTATTTCAGCCAAACACCCTAAAGGAGGGCGTAAATTTTAGACCTCACACAAGTGTGAGTGAAAGATGATGAATAAAAGAGAGTTTTAGCTCTCTTACTTATACCATACCAATGACCTTAATTTAAGTTTAGGTCACAAAAGGCTGACAAGGCCAAAAATACATAAGAATACTGTTTTTACATTAAATGTCAAAATCAAACCCTAAATCAATCAAAGATGAAGATGTCATGCCCTTTTACGGTGATGTTATCCCATTCTAGGGAAACGTTGGCCTCCTGGAGAAAAATGTTAGGCCTCCTTGGGCCTCTGGAACATGCCACACATGCCATAACTGCCTCCCAAAACATACAAAAGTACTCGATGATGTCATGAATGTCCTATTGGAAAAGGCACAACCCCCTTGGGTAAGGCTCTACCAAGCTTCCTCTGGTGGAACGTCCTCCTCCTCTCCGGTGCAAACCCTTTGATTTGTCTCTGCCCCCTATCGGGGTCTCAACATCCATCTGGTGGGATTTTATCCTCATGGAGGTATGAACTAATCATCTCCCCATGTGTACCTATTCATCTAGTATGGTCCTGAAACATCAACAAATACGCCCTCCATGGGCTCATAAGTCACAGGGATCATAGCAATTTCAATCACATCTAATTAACAATTTTATTAAACATGTGCATAAAACCCCTTTTACCCGGACAAGTGCTCAAATACATTATACTAATCTACAAGACAAGTTTGGAGGAAGTGATAGGGAATGCTATTGGGATGATGCTCATTGGGTGTGGGGTGTTTCTAGGAGAAATCAAATCCAAGCCATGTGAGTGGATGAGGTGGTAAGGGATGTTTGGACAAGGGCTGCAGTGATAGCAGGGAAATACATGGATTACCTGTGGGTTCCTTTGTAGAAGGTGATTTGCACCTGTCAT
>JASDQU010817426.1:22676-35900 GCA_032191745.1 Picea mariana
AAGAGTATTCCTGAAAATTGTTGGAGGCATCCTACTTTCGGATCCTCATGATCGCTCAAAGTGCGGAGGAGAGCATACTTATTCTAAAACAAAAACAAAACTAAAAATAAAATCCTATCTACACTATACTAATTAGAAATTAGAATTTAATTACGTGTAATTAAATTTCCAGTGAAGCCATTCACATAATAGTAATAAAAATATATTCATGTGCAATTTTTCAAATGAAAGATAGAAATTTACAAGAATAAACGAATTTTGTTGTTGTAACAGAAAACTAACTAAATAATTTTTTATTTATTTTTTATCTAAACAAGTACTCACTTGGAACCATTGCTCGATATAGCTTTTGTAGGTGCGATTTCCCTCACTCAGATCTTCTTGTAACTCCTCTTCATCTTCCTCAATCTCCTATTCAAATGTTTGTTCGTCACCATATGTGTAGGAGTCTTCAGATGTTAAATCTTCATTTGTTTCTGGAGGAGTAATTGAATCTTTAATTCCTGTCAAGATCTCCTCTTCTAGAGAAGAGGAGATCCCGAATTTCGCGAGGACCTGAGTGAGTAGTTCCAAGCTGAAACTCATTGTTAAACCATGTTGAAAAAGGGATTCTTACAACACCCCAAAATTGAAAAACAAATTGCATAAAAATCACACTCTATAAAAAAAATAAAAATTAAACACTCATGCTGAAAACAAATACTCTTCACAGTTGGGAAAATCAAGCACACTTGCTGAAATTGAAATCACACTTACGTAAATTGAAACTCACACTCTAGAGTTTCTAGGGAGAACATGAGGAGTCTTCACTCAAGTAACTACTATGATCCCTTACCAATGCATGTAAATCATACTTGCAGTAAATTGAAACACACCCTAGTGTACGCTTGCAGAAAAATCAAACTAAACTTCAATCCATTGTGCTTTCCCTGACAATGGCGCCAAAATGTTAGGCGGAAATATTGTCGTTTAATTCCGTTGTAGTACTTGTCCAACTATTTAATTTGTCAATCCGAGGTTCATAGGCTTACGAAGAACACACACTATATATGCAGGCCTGAAGTAGAAATAATGTAATCTTAATTGCTGAAATGAAATTAATCTAGGAAAGCATTGAAAGACTAACTAGGAAAGCAGGAAATTAATATAGGAAAACAATACAACATGTGAAGAGTTGAATGACAAAAGAAATATGTGATCTCACACAATAATGCTATCTCAAATTACATTACAAGACAAATGACAAATCATGAAGGCATGACAAATGAAAGAATACAAATCAAAGTTAAGAATCCCCTTCTAAGACTTCAAGCTAATCTAAGTATAATCTCTCATCTCTCTCCCCAAACGAAGAGAGAACACTCTCTTTTATACATGAGAGTCTTGAAGATAAGATAAGAGTCTCATAATTATAGATCCACTATTCTTTCAACCACTTTCCTATTATTGAAAGATATCATCCCTTCAAATCCTCCACACATCTCTCAAAAATCTTGGATAAGATATGCCATCAAAATCTCCATGATCTTCTTCTTTGAATATGCATGGATGATTGTCCCAAATATTTTTCAAATCTTCAAATCTTGAAGATGAAATTCGAATTTGAGGCTAGGTGGTAGTATTTGACTTTGTTGAAATCTTCAAATATACCTGTACACATCATAAAACTCATCCAACCTTGAGATATAATGAAAATATGTTAATTTTATAATATTTAATCATAAGTTCACTTATAATACCAAAATGAATAAAGTGGAAAATAATAAGGTGAAACCCAAATGTATGTATGGAAATGGCATGATAAAAGGTTTATTAGGACCATGAAATGTAAGGAATGGTGAAGGGAAAAGAGGATATAAATGTGACATTTATGAGTCCTAACAATATGGTCAAGTGGATAGGTATATGATCCAAGCACCCGTTAGAAACAAAAATAGTTGGATGCACATATTCAAAGGTTTTGAGGATTAGAGTGACACATACCATTATACCCGTACTCATTACCGCATGGAGCAAGATCCATTTCTACTATAGGACCAGGCCGAGGTGATGGATGTTGTTGCTGCTGAAAAAGTGGAGGCACTGAAGGAAGAAAATATGGGCCCTCTAGGGCCATTCTCAAGTCAATCTGGCTCTTGGTACTCCATGTTTAGGACCTGTGGGCCTCGAGACATAATCTCCTTAGTTATCCCTAAAGTGGGGGATAACACACCCAAGAGAGGTGCATAATTCAGCCCTAGAAATGTACTTACTGAAATTTCCAAATGATAAGTGACTTCTGTGTTTCCTAAATGGGGAAATCACCTTTATTTATACTAGACTGGACAGACCAAAAGTGGTGTCTATTGGCACAACAGGGTTGACCTCAATAACTAAAAAATTAATTAATTATTACAATAACCATTAATTATCTTTCACATATGGTGGAGTCGGCATGTACTCTTTACATCACAATTAGGGTTATAGGTACATCTTACTCTTAGAAAATATAGCAAGGGATCTTGCACATCCACTAGTGCTCAACCACTAGGGGCACGTCCACCTATTCTCATCCACAGGGACATCCTACTCAACAGATCTCTATCTAACTGAGTCCACAAGGCAGGAGACCACACGTCATAACAAATCATTCCAAAGTTTGACGTACACCCATCACATGGGCACCTTCACCCAACACAGGGGTAAAAATTGTTTCATCTCAATCCAGAGAGAAACAACACACCCATATCATGGGAATCCTCACCCCACATAGGGGCACACATCATCTCATCTCAATCTAGAGAGGAATGACACACCCATCTCATGGGCAGACCCAACAAATGGGCTCTCTCATAGGTCGACTCACTTAGTCTGTGTCCTCAAGGATGTCTCACAAAACTGTAATCATCAACACTCCATCTCAACTAAGGAGGTGTTCTCCACCAGGCCAAGTCTCTCAAGGAAGTACTCGATCTTCATTTTGGCAAGTGGGTTGGTGAAGATATCTACAATCTGCTCATGTTTAGGAAGGTACTGCACATGTACTACTTTCCTCTACACCATGTCTCTATTATAATGATATTTTATCTCAATGTGTTTCGATATATCATGAAACACAAGGTTCTCAGAGAGATTGACACAACTTTGGTTATCACAATGAATAATGGTAGGATCCATCTCATGATCAAATAAATCTGTCAAGAGCTTGTGAAGCCACAGTGCTTCGCAGACTGCCACACTCAATGCTATATACTCTGCTTTTGCAGTACTTAAGGCCACATATATTTGTTTCCTACTGCACGAGGAAACCATGGCATAGCCCAAGGTAAAACAACAACTGTATATGCTCTTCTAGTCCACTACACTCCTTTCCCAATATGCATCAGCATATCCCTACAAACTCATGTCTACACCAGAGGCATATCTCAGGCCATATCCAACTGTGCCTTGTAGATATCTCAATACATGCTTCATTGCTATCTAGTGAGTTTGTCTCGTTTGACTCATGAACTAACTAAGTACATTCACTGCATAGCATATGTCAGGTCTGGTGTTAACTAGATACATCAATCATCCAATCAATTGTCGGTATAAATGTGGATCAATCTTGCCTAAATCAGTATAAGCATAGTTCATCTTCTTCAAATCCATCACCATTGGTGTAGGCATGGATTTGTAGTCTTTCATACCGAACTTCTTCAATATCTCCAATGTATATTTTCCTTGACTCAAGAAAATATCATCAGTCCTCTTCCATACTTCGAGTCCCAAGAAGTAGTGCATCATACCCGGATCCTTCATATTGAATTCAAAATTCAATGATCACTTGCATTCAACAATAAGTCTTTCTGACCCAGTGAGGAATAAGTCATCCACATACAGGACCAATATTAGGCACTCATTACCAACAATATCATAATATAGGTTTGGATCAACAACACTCTTGTTGAATCCCAAACTCATCAAGAATCCATCCATATACTCATACCAAGCATGAGGTGCCTTCTTTAGTCCATACATGGATTTCTTCAACCTGCAAACATGAGTTTTCTCATCTGGTATCACGAATCCTTCTGGTTGCTCGATGTAAAATTCTTCATCAATCTCACCATTGAGAAATGTTGTTTGTACATCCATCTGATGTACTTTCCAACCCATGGATGTAGCTAGTGCAATGATAATACATATGGAAGTGTATCAGGCTACTAGAGTAAATGTCTCCTCATAGCCGATTCCCTCCACTTGTGAGAATCCTCTAGCTACAAATATCGCTTTGTATTTCTTGACACTTCCATAAACTACATGCTTGATCTTATAGATTCACTTGGAAGTTACTACAAACTTCCCTTCTAGTATTGGAACAATATCCTACACATCATTATTCAATATGGATTGATACTCTTCTGTCATGGCATCTTTCCATACCTATTGACCTGTCTCTTCTCCATGATAAGAAGGCTCAATATCAATGATGTGTCTCATGGATGAAAAGAAGATCGAAAATCTCTTTGGTCTCTTTCTCTCTCAGGATGTGCCTTGAGAAGTTGCATGGCCCTCTGCCTCTTGCAGAGTTTTTCGGGCCCATTTTATGGCTTACTACAATGTCTCTGGGATATAAACTAGAGAAACTGGATCAACTAGAATAATGGTCATATCCCTATGAACTATTGAAGTGGAAGAAGGTATTCTCTCACTGTCAATATTCATCTGAGATTCTCTGGATCTTTGAAAGGATATCTCTTCTTCAAAGATAACATCTTTTCTCACCTAAATCTGTCTCGGACCAGAGATGTAGATCGGATATTCCTTCAAGGATTCACTGTATCCCACAAATGTACCTTTTTTCCCTGAAGTGTCTAGCTTGGACCTCTTCTCTTTGGGTACATGAAAGTATATTGGACAGCCAAATATCCTAAAGTGTCCAATCTCAGGCTTCACTCTGGTGAAGGATTCTTCGGGAGTTATATTCTTCAAAATCTAGCGAAGATTTGTGTTCTAAACATATACTATTGTCATGCCTTCTTCTGCCCATAGAATCATAGGTAGACTATGATAATGTATCATTCCTTTGGTTGCCTCGATGATGGTTATGTTCTTCTTCTCTACAACCCCATTTTGTTGAAGGTTGTAAGGAACTGTGTAGTCCCTCTTGATCCCTATTGGCCATTGGATATGGAAGCAAGAGAATATAGGGGAAGAAAATGTCAAACACAAACTATGCAGAAGACATAGTGACTGTCATTGGGTCGAAGTAAGAAAAAGAGCAGAAAAGTCGTAGCGAAGTGTGGAAAAGCTAGTTGTTAGATGAGGAGATCAAGGATGACAGATCAGCAAGGGATATGGATCAAGGACAACTCAGAAAGCGAGGAAAGCCACCGTTACCACCGCGTAGAAAGAAAGGAGAGAGAGGCTGGTGAATCCTGGGAAAAGTGGGTCAAGTTGACCTAGGGTTTTGGTGATTAGGGTTTTGACACCTCAGTTCCAACCTAAGGTTGTTGGTGAGGGACTATAATGTATAAATAGAGGTCGAGAGGACCTAGGTTGAGGGGGGTACTCTTTCTAGGCATTGATATTGATTAGTCTAGGTTAAGAGATTATTGTACTATGAGGGAGGAAGTGTTGAGAGCGAAAGCTTCTTGGTATTGTAATATCTTTAGTTGGGTGAGAGGATCAAATCCTGCAGCTGGGTGCGTAGGACAGTAGAGGAAGAGATAAGAAGAGAGAAGATATGCTGACTAAGAGCGCAGATCAGAACTATAGGCTTTATATTAATATATTATAAGCAAAGTTCTATGGACATAGCCCTAGAGAGAGAGTGAATCACGTATATCTTGTGTTGTGTGTGTGACTTATGCTTTAATCTCTGTTGCTGTTATATGGTTAATTGCATTACTGTGTTAGATCAGATCTATAACTGTGCAAGATAAATCTAGCTTGATAAGTGTTGATGCATATGGAGTTGTTGTTGTACTTGATCCACTTAACATTCCTTTGGTTGTAGACATCTATGTCCCGCAACCCCCTTATAGCTGCTTCAGGTGAGACTGCATCTACTTCACAGGTGTTGCCGAAAGGGCTGGTAGCTAGGGCTTGTTGGTGTGCTCTTGGAGTGAACCTTGGGTATGCCCCTGTGCCAAAAAATGGTTCCATTGCTGGGACAGGGATCTTCGTGAGGGAATTTCAAGGTGGTTCCCATCAAAGACAGAGATTGAAAAGTGGATAGAAGATCAAGAGATGGACTTCATTGAAGCCCAGAAGAAGAACCCTAAATTAAGTACTAAAGATTGGCTACAAAGATACATTTTCATCGACATTCACAAGATTTTCTTTGGAGGAATCCATCAGGAGCTACACGAGTGGTTGGATAGATTAGGTGATACACATTTTGAGATCATATCTAGACCTCCTATGGCATGGAAATCGACGCTGATCTAGAGGGTTAAGAGAGTTGATAACATTGTATCCAGAGCTACAGATTATTGGTTTGATAGTACAATTGGAGGTTATATCGCCGAATTTATTGTTGACAGAGTAGAATCGTATATCCAAGCCGAGAGAAACTTTTTCAAAGGACCCAGAGGGAAATTTTTTCATTTTCTGAAGTTAAGAATCAAGATGCTCTTGCATGAAAACCACATCTTGAAGATATAGTAGATTGGCTGGACCAGAAAAGGCTAATGTTCAAAAACTTGGACAGCAACAACAGCATAGAAGCTGGACATATGTGTAATGGAAGAGTATTCAGAGGGGTTCACCTTAAGAACCTGTTTAATAAAAACTACGGAGAAGAGGGTTTATATAGTGGGGAAAAGGTAGATCTGACAGACGAAGAACATTCAGAATCCATCGGAACAGAAGAAGGGAAAGTTGAAGAACTTCGCCAAAGCGAGCCAGAAACCTCAGGAACTGTGCAAACTACTGAAGTAAGTAATAATGACCCTCCTATTGTTCCAGAAACATTAAACCATCAAAATAGTTAGAATCACCAGAGTCCATAGAGTACCATTACAAGCAATTCAGTGTCTACTCAGACACGAAACCTAGGCAGCTCCATGGCAGATGAGATGAGGCTCCCTATTTTTAGAGGATATGGATTTGAAGATCTTTATCAACACTGGTTCCTATGTGAATATATATGGAACATCAAAAACATTATTGAGGAAGCTATTAAAAGAAACTAATTTAGCACCACACTGAGGGATCACGCGTTAAGCTGGTACATGAAGCTTGTCCAAGGACTTGTGCAGCCTAAGCCACTGAATGAGATCAAGAACATGCTGGTTGCTGAATTAAAGAAACCTAAGTCAAAGTCAAAATGTATCATAGAACTGAAGGAGATCAAGCAAAATGTCGCCGAACCTATTTGGGAGTTTGATCAAAGATTCAAAACCTTAACAGGAAGATTGACTTTTAAGATCCTAGATGAACAAAACAAGGAATGGTTCATCGTTTCTCTTCTACTGCATATTAGAGTTCCCTTGATGTAGCAGAAGATTGCATCACGGGCAGAAGATATGGAGATCTCCATGAAGCTTGAATCAACACCTATGGGAGAATCTAGCTCAGGCATGAGCCAGATCCTGAGCCAGCTGACTAGTTTATCTCTTCAGGTCGAGGATATGAAGAAGGACAAGGGGAAGGACAAGAGAGAAGATATCTAGTGTGTAAGATGTAGATTCAAAGGGCATGATAAAGAACATTGTCCCTTGTTTTATGAATATTTAGCCTCAGGAGCACCGAGCCCCTTGAAGCAAGTTAACCTGCCCTGGTGCAAAGTATGCAAAAAACGGCATCGCCCTGGTGAGTGCTACTATATGAAAATGTATGTTCAAACACCCAAAAACTTGTATTGCACATTCTATAAGTCTGTAGGGCATGATGACAGAGATTGTAGGGCCTTTGACCTAATGCATGAAAGATCAAGATACATATACAAGATCCAAGGCGAAGTGCACCAAGAAGGAAACATTGCACAGTACAATTCCCTAGGAAGAGGAACTTTCAATCCTCGTGGTGGATACAGAGGATGAGGATGAGGAGGAGATATGGTTCAAGGTTGAGGAAAAATAATCTATTACAACTGTGTGCAGCCAGGACATCTAGTGAGGGACTGTCAGAACCCTTGCACCACCTGTAGTTATTGCAACTCCTTCGAGCATGTTATTGAAAACTGCCCTGTGTTTCTAGCCAAGGTTCAGGAAAGACAAGGACCCCATCAGAACCCCCAAGTACAACTGATATATGATGAGCCTCACAGAATAGACCCTAGAGTCATTGTTATTACTCAAGGAGGCACTACTACAGTAGAGGATAGAACAATCCAAAGGAAGATTGCAGAAGATTTAGGTATCAGGAAAGCTGTGGAGAAGACTCAAGATTTTGATGCAAATAAAGAAAGAAAAATATTCAAGGAAGAGAGACAGGAGTTTAAGAGAGACAAAGGGTCCTCATCAAAAACACAACCAGAAATAAAAGAGTATGGGATGCCTCAGGCATTTGACTAGTCGACTGCGCATAAAGAAGGAAAAGAGGTAAGTAAACACATCAAATTTTTGTACACTTGCCTTAAGTTAATTCAGGATGGGAATGTTGTGCAAGAACTACAGAACTTAATTAGGTAGTATGATCTAAGGAAGATAGAATCATTACTGAATAAGGAAGTACACCAAATTGGCAAGAAGAGAAGAACAAATAAAGAATTATACCTGAAGGCTCAGATAGGAGAATATGATATAGACTTTGTGGTCCTCGACTTAGGATCGGAGGTCAATGTCATGACGGAGCAAACTTGGGCACTGATGGGAAAACCCAAGCTAATCTATTCCCCTATCAGACTTTGCATGGCTAATCAGCAAGTTGTCAGCCCATTTGGACGATTGGAGCATGTCCTGGTGGACATCGACAGGGTTAGAACCTTTGCAGATCTTGAGGTAATTGAAATTGTTGATGATAGATGCCCTTACCCTGAATTTCTTGGAATTTATTGGGCCTTCGACAACTATACTATTTTTGATTTGAAGAAAAGACATATGACCTTTGAAATATATGGCCTTAGGGTCATTTCACCCTTAGATCCAAATGAGGGTCAGCGTTACACAGAGCCCATAAGAGAAGAGGACCATGCATACGAATTGGAAAACATCTACAAACTAACAGCCAAACAACATGATTATATCAATCCTACAGCAGATGGGAATTTGAGCTAGCGAAGTGACAACACGTCTTCATCAGACTCGAAAGAAGTGCTGGAGAACTGGAAGAACGAGATGTATGAAATCTCTACCATAAGATGTGTTATATTAACAAGAGAAGTTCTTTGGATCGGCATAACAATGAGTAAGTTACCCACATTTGATGGCCTAAAACCACTAGAAACCTTCCTTTCAGATTTTGAAACAAGTGTACCAACACAACAATGATTCTTGGCAATGGATGAGGCCCTAAAAGCTACACTAGCAAGATGGTGGGGGACTCACAAAAGAAACATCACAGACTGGACACAATGTCAAACCTTGATGAAAACACGATTTTCAGCACAAACAGTAAGCTATGTAGTAAGGTATATTGGTCGAAGCTTCCCAAAGGACCATGCACAAATATATGAAGAGGTATGGAGCAATATTCCTCGAGAACAATGGGTGAACAGATTCATTAATACGCTAGATATGACCCCTATCAACTAGTACCTTCAAGCAGAACTGTGCCTCATCACCACATATTGGGAAGGTTTGATTCAAACTTTTTTACCACCTTTTTATTTGAAAGTGAATATCCTTCAGTAGACCAAGAACTACATATTGTGAGGCATAAGGTATTCAAAGAGGCATATAGCCTCCCTACAGAACAAGAGGAGGATGAATGGACTGCGCCTCTCCAGAAATTGCAGACTTGCTATAACATCAATGTCGATGACGACAATGACCTGAGGAAGTTCAACATCACTGAGACAGAATGCCAAAGAGATGTAGAGGGACCAGGAGTTGAATTACCATTTATTGGATAGCCAATCAAGATCATAAAGGTCAATATTGGAACGAAGGAGACACCAAAGCTTGCCAATATCAGAGATTATTGGGATGTTGCTACCATTGACAAGATTACAGAATTATTTCACAAATATCAGGACTTGTTTCCAACCAAGTTCACTGATATGAAGGGAATCAAAGGACCTACGGGAGAGATGAGAATACCTTTAAAACCAGATGTGAAGCCAGTCAAGCAAAGACCCTACATATTGAATCCAAAATACAAGGAAAAAGTGAAGATTGAGCTCGACAGAATGATAAAAGTAGGGATTATTGAACCCGTCGAAGAATCAAAATGGATCATCCCTATGGTGGTACAAGACAAAAAAATAGGAGAAATCAGAATATGTGTGGACCTCATGAAATTGAATGATGCATGTCTGCACAACCCTTTCCCTACACTATTCACTGATGAAGTATTAGACAACATGGGAGGCCAAGAGGTATATTCTTTTACAGATGGATTTTTAGGATACCATCAGATCCATATTTCCAAGGAGAACCGCCATAAGACCACGTTTTCCATAGAATGGGGATCCTTTCAATACACAATAATTTCATTTGGACTGAAGAATTCCCCAACCATCTTTTCCAGGGTGGTGGTCGAAGCGTTCAAAGAATTTTTGCATAAATTTTTAGAATCATATTTTGCGGACTGGACTGTATTTAGTTTGTTGAAAAACCATATTGAATGTCTAAGGCTAATGTTGGATAAATACAGGCAGTGTCAAATTGCTTTAAATTTGAAGAAGCTCATCTTCTTCTCACCATTTGGAGTATTATTAGGCCATATTGTATGCAAGCAGGGATTGTTGGTTGATCCATCTAAAGTTGCAATTATAGTTGATTTACCACCTCCTACTTCAGTTAAACAACTGCACACTGTGCTAGCACACACTGGCTATTACAGGAAATTCATTAAAGGCTATGCCCAAATTACAACACCAATGGAGAAGTTGTTGAAGAAGGACTGCCAGTTTGGTTGGATAGATGAATTTTAGTAGAGCGTCGACACACTGAAACAGAAGATGGTCACTGCGCCCATTTTGGTTTTTCCATATTGGAGCAAGGAGTTTCATGTGCACATCGATGCATCTTCTATTGCACTAGGAGTAGTACTGGCACAACCAAGAACAAGAGACATTGATCACCCATTAGCCTTTGCTAACAGGAAGCTGTCCACAACAGAAGTTAACTACACCACCATAGAGAGAGAAGGATTGACCATGGTATATGCACTACAAAAATTCTGCCACTACTTATTGGGAGGACACTTTAAAATTTTCACAGATCACTGCGTGCTAAAATACCTAGTCAATAAACCAGTGTTGGGGGGGCAGATATAAAGATGGCTCCTATTGTTTCAGGAATATGATTTTGAGATCATAGTTAATCCAGGAAGAATGAACAAGGGCTCTGACCACTTGTCATTGAGGTTGGAACATGGAGAAGAACCCACTAGTTTGGAGGATACACTACCATATGCACAACTACTCATCATTAGAAAGATTGATGACCACTTCTCAGACATCATCCAGTTCTTGATGATAGGGATAGCACCTAGTGAGTATACAATTCCCCAGAAGAAACAACTCGTGGTGCACACTGCAGACTTTTCACTGATAGCTGGTCAACTATACAAGATGGGACCTGGTGAGATACTAAGAAGATGCGTTATGGAGGCAGATTGCCTACTAATCCTCACATAATCTCATGAAGGCCTCGCAGGAGGACATTATGCAGGGAAAGCAACTGCACAGAAGGTCCTACGAGCTGGCCTTTGGTGGCCTAACTTACACAGAGATTCTAAGGATTATGCTAGAGCTTGTGATATATGCCAGAGAGTTGGAAAACCATCCCGAAGAGATGAAATGCCATTAGCACCACAGATGACACTACAAGCATTGGAAAAATGGGCCATTGACCTTGTGGGACCTATAAACCCACTAGGGAAGTGCACAAGAGAAAGGTACATCATGACTGCAACTGAATACTTAACCAAATGGGCCGAAGCAAGTGCAGTCAAGGACTGTAGTGAAACTGCAGCTATGCGCTTTATCTTTGATGAAATAATAACCATATTTGGATTCCCTAAGACCCTTATGAGTGATCAAGGCACCCATTTCATTAATAAGACAATGGAAGCCCTGACTGAAGAATTTGTAGTTCACCATCAGAAGAGTACACCTTACCATCTACATGCAAATGGAATGGTTGAAGCATTCAACAAGATCTTGGAGACAGCATTGACGAAGGTTTGCAGTGTGAACAGGGATGATTGGGATTTAAGAGTACCAGCAGTACTCTGGGCTTATAGAACCACTTGCAAGAAATTAACAATGCATACCCCTTTCAAGTTGGTTTACGACCTTGACGCTATTGTCTCGATGGAATACTTGGTACCAAGCTTAAGAATTGTTGCATTTATATACATGGATGATACTGGCACTATCCACGAGAGGCTAGCACAGTTTGTTGAATTGGAGGAAGATCGATTCATTGTAGGATTCCACCAACATGTTTAGAAAGAACGAGAGAAGGCATATCATGACAGGCACATCAAGAAGAAGACATTTAAGAAGGGTGACTTAGTACTGGTGTATGACGGTAAGTTCATAAGACGCCCAGGTAAGTTCAGGATGCATTGGCTCGGACCATATGAGATCGCCTATGTCACATAAGGAGGAGTTGCACAAATGCAAAGATCTAAGGGAGAATGGAAGGAAGGATTGGTGAACGGGAGTTGGCTGAAGTTGTAATACAACAAACAGCTACCTCGCAACTCTCAGTAAAAACAAAAAGACAAGGGTCTAGGTACCAAGTGCAGTTGAAACTGTGTACCAGACACAAAAAAGACACTCTGCACAAGGGAAGGGAAGCGGCACAAAGCATAAATCAAAGACTGCACTGTACAGTACAAAGTCGAAGTAAAATAGAAAGATCAGATATGAAGTGCCTCGGGATGAGTCACAGGTGAGTGTTGGGGGCCTGTTGGCCCTTGGATATGGAAGTAAGAGAATATTGAGGAAGAAAAGGTCAAGCACGAACTACGCGGAAGACATAGTGACTGTCACTGGGTTGAAGTAAGAAAAAGAGCAGAAAAGTTGGAGTGAAGTGCAGAAAAGCTAGTCGTTAGATGAGGAGATCAAGGATGACAGATCAACAAGGGAGATGGATCGAGGAAAACTCAGAAAGAGGGGAAAGCCACCATTACCACCAC
>JASDQU010817427.1:1123-26332 GCA_032191745.1 Picea mariana
AAAAACACCCTTTATGAGCATTTTCAATGCAAATCCATTGAAATTGCAGATTTTAATTGCAGAAATCGGATTTAGCAATTTTGAAAACATCTCATACCAACGATGTAGATATGTCATCCCAGCGATTTCATGTGACAAAAAAATATTTGTCATATTTCCGTCTAAAATTGTCCGTTATGCCTCTCCTTTCTGCGGGATTTCTGTCCAAATTTGAAACAGTATCTCCATCAAAAATTGTTGGTTTTGCTTTGCGTTGAAGGACGAAGTTTTCAAGAACCATAATTCTAAGGAAACAATTAGTTCGATCAAGGAACGAGAAATCACTCAGGAACCGTAATTCTAAGGAAATAGTTAGTTCAAAGCCCTTCCCATGATCATATTTCCATTTTGGATTTGAAAATTGTTCAATGCTGTAGAACATTAGTTCTTTTAAAATGAGGAAAACAAAATATTAGAGAAGTTTTAATGGATTAATTGAGCACTTTGATATGTCAACTCACATCATTATGAAAGCATTCATAAATCTGAATGGAAGTACAATTAGTTGATGTGATAATAGAAAAACACCTCAATTGGGTGTTAGTTGTTGTTTTGTATAAGGCATGCTTTATGAGCTTGCCATTGACATGTACAAATTTTGATGGACCAAACACAATTTGATAGATCTCAAAAACACATAATCAACATGTAAATTCCAATTCCAAATAGGTTATTTAAATTGGTCCTTAGTTTCATTCCCTTCATTTAACATCCATATTCTATATGGAGTAGTCGAGGCTTTTTGTGTTTTAAGTTTCATTTTTTACCCTTTAGCGTAGTTATTTGAATACCGATTCAAAATTAAATGATGGAAAATCAAAAGAGCATAAACTATTTAGAAAAAGAACATACCCGAGTTAGTGGCCTCTTATAATGATCTAATTGTTAGTATTACCCATCCAATCATGTTTTTTAGTTAACACCTTATTGTTCATGTACTTACAAACATGTGCAATAAGTTCAATAACCATAAAAAATGGAGTAGTCCCGACTTTTTGTGTTTTAAGTTCATTGTTTACCCTTTAGCATAGTTATTTGAATAATGATTCAAAATTAAATGATGGAAAATCAAGAGAGCATAAACTATATGGAAAAATAATGTACCTCAGTTAGTGGCCTCTTATTATGATCTAATTGTTAGTATTACCCATCGAATCATGTTTTCTGCACCACTATTAGTTAACACCTTGTTGTTCATGATGTACTTACAAACTTGTGCAATAAGATCAACAACCAAAAGGGATAAGGCATCACACAAAACCCCAAGACCTTTGCACAATTTAAAAAAAAACTAAAATACAGTGCTTTACCAGAGGCTCACTCAACAATCTTGGTGCACTCATTCTATAGTTATTGAGGGTGTCCTATACAATAGAATTGTGAATAGCTCAACTAATTTGATTTTGTTATTCAACTACACTTCTTTTGACTTCAATTTGCAGTTTTGAATTTGTGTTATTCAAATCTTTTATTGTTTTTGAAATTTTATTAGTTAAAAATTTGGATGTTAATCAGTGAAGAAAAAATTTTAAACTTTTGGATGTTAATCAGTGAAGAATATTTTTTGAACTTTTAGACTATTTTTTTATATGTTCTTCTACTTTTATTATGTATAATTAAATTTGTGCACTCCATAGTTGAGAAGTCCATCCTTGGGTTTTTTTACCACCTTCACCCTTGCCATTGTTGTTACCCTATTACCTACTTACCCATCATGATTCAAAATGATATTCCTTATTTTCCATGACTAATAATATGAAACTCTATAACAAAGCAATTAAATAATTACATGTTGTATAGGTTTGATATATATATGAGATATATAAATATACTTCAAATTGGATAATATATATCCTAATGTATAATACAACATTAATTGTTTGCAAAGAAATACATAATACATTTTGGTTGCCAATTGTCACCCTCCAAATTCAATGAATTGCATATTCAATTTGACATTGAGAAATGTCATTCGACGTCCTTGACCTTCTCCCATCCATCCCCACTCCTTTAACTTTTCCTTTCACTGTATTTCTCAGCCAAATGATTCTATGCCCGAGGAGGAACCCAAAATTTGTTTGAAAATTTGAAAAGTAACGTATATAAAAACTCAGTTTAATTAACTGTTGGTGTAACGTATATAAGATTCCAGGTCTCACAGGAGTAATTTTCTGTAGCATAGTACTATTGTTTTATCCTGTCATCTTTTTCTATGCCCGAGGAGGAACCCAAAACTTGTTTGAAAATTTGAAAAGTAACGTATATAAAGGCCCAGTTTAATTAACTGTTGGTGTAACGTATATAAGATTCCAGGTCTCACAGGAGTAATTTTCTGGAGCATAGTACTATTGTTTTATCCTGTCATCTTTTTCTATGCCCGAGGAGGAACCCAAAATTTCTTTGAAAATTTGAAAAGTAATGTATATAAAGAACCAATTTAATTAACTATTGGTGTAACATATATAAGATTCCAGGTCTCATAGGAGTAATTTTCTGGAGCATAGTACTATGGCAATCCTTATCACCATGCACTAAGCCAATGATTGGATTAGTGCATGGTTCCCCAGGTGATTAAAAGTATTCATGCAACCGTGATGCAGGTGAATGGTTTCATGGATGGTAGTGAGAATCATGGTGAGCATCCATTCGACGCTATAGCACTATCCCCCATACGCTTTGGACACGTTAATTACCAACCGCCGCCACAACGGATAATTGTAGCCACCATTAATTACACGTTAATTGTGGCATGCCATTCATTGCAATTAAACCCGTCTACCAACCGGTTGGTAAGGATTAGCTTACCGAAGAAGCTCAACAATAGAGCTAGAATTGGCACTAAGAATTACTTACCAAGCATCGAGAAATTCAAGAAATTCAGATTATCTCAGGCCTTTTACCAATAGATCTCATTGATTATCTGGTATTATTTTTCATTCGAATTCTTGTGATTCTTTGGCTTGCCGCAATTGATGTCATTTTTCTTTAAATCAAAATAGTGTTGTTTTATAAGAAATATATTCTAGTTGATAATGTTCTCTCTATATACCTCCCACCATTTGCTCAGTCTCTTGGAATTGAGATCCTCCATTTTAGGCTTTATACTAGTAAAAGTTCACAATCCTCTACAAAGGATAGAATTGCATTTTGGGTAGACAAGCATCAATTTTTTTAACAAACTATGAATCATAGACTGTGGGAAAAACCTTTTTTTGTATTCTTACATTGACCAATACAACTATAAGAATTTTTTAGTACAAAATCTTAACCACACACACACACACACACACATGAACCCTAAGTAAACAAATGAGAGAAGAGAAAGGGAGAATATATACTGATAGGAGCGAATGAAGATAATAATATGAATAATGGAGTGGAGAGTGCACTCTATCCTATTTGAATGATTGTTGCATCCAACATGTCTCGTGCCATATTTTCAATCTCTCTCGTTTGATCATAAGGGTATCTATAGGGACTTATGTTGGCAGAGATACTACATGGTGTAAGTTTAATGGCATGTTCAGAAATCTCATGAAAAACGAAACCTTGTGGGAATTTCCTGAAACACCATGTCATGCTTATTGAATTTATGTTTATCTCTAAAGGAACATTTCCTACTTTAAGTTGGGCTTCTATTCAATGAATATTAACAATAACTCCATTAACATGTTTTGAGGAGCTTCTCCATTTTATGTGAGCTAATCACTTGAATGGGTAGAGCCTTTAGGCCATCAAGCCGATATTCCCTTCACTCTATGGAGAACCTTAAAAATAATTCCCCATGGTTCATGGACATTGTACCCAATAATTTAATCCATTGCACCCCCAAAACCACCCTTTCAATAACAATGGTGTAAATGGAAATTGATAATTTTTAATCTACTTAGTTTAATGTTGTGGCATTTTCCTCCATTTACAATCACCACTTGAAAGTTTATAAATGGGTGTGTAACACAATTCATTTTGTATACCATATTTTTGTTAATGAAGGTGTGGGTACTACCTAAGTCRATAAGGACTATRACATTTTGKTTGTTGATGTATCCTACAATTTTAACGGTTTTAGGCATGTYRATATCTTCYAAGGAATTCATCAATATGGTGTAAAATTTTKCTTCATTATTTAATGAGCACTCAAACTATTCTCACAGATCCTATTGAGGWTYCTCGTCATCCTTGTCATTATTCTTGAGGTGAATAGTATTTAWTTGGAACATTTTTTCSACCAATACCATTTTTTATTACACCCAAAGCAAAATCCCTTAGCTCGTATCTCTTCCATTGCCTTTATCATGATTATGGTGTGCTTATGCATTTTTGTGTTATTTAGAACATATCTATCATTACTTCAGGCCATGGATCCTATGAGAGACTTATGTTTATCTACATTATTAGATTCAATATAAAAAGCTAACCTGATGGATTTGACCATAATAGTTGGGACCTATATTCTAATTTAAATGTTGGGTTACATCATTTAAGCCATGAAAGTAAAGGCTCTGTTAGCATCTAGATATGCACCTTTGTTTTTTAGGCACTAACTATTGCAAAATTTGTAGATCCAAAGGCTTTTATTCTATAACATTGCATGAGAATGATGGGGTCCATTAAACCTTGATTTTGTCGAGATTTATGTTCATTAAAAGTTTAAGTTCTCTATTGTTCCTTACTTCTAATTTAAATGGATATTTGCTGGATGATAAAGGCATCATCACATAATATTTTTGTTGAGAGTGAAATGATAGTATGAGTATGCACTCTTAAAGTATTCATGCTCTTGTCAAACCCATCTAGCATCCACAAGGATGATATTGAATATGGATGACCTAACCTATCGTTGTCAATAAGCCTAGCAAGTGTATGAGCTAGCTAATTGTCTGAGGTTTGTGCCTATTGGATGGATGTCATTTGGTCATGTACGAGCTAGCTACTTGTCTGAGGTTTGTACCTATTGGTTGGCAGGAAGTCAGATGCATATGAGTTACAAATCAAAGTCCCTTTTATATTAGTAAGGCCTATTGTCATTCGTGAAGCCTAGTGTGCCAACTACATACCCACCATTGAAGGGAAAAATAACTTAATAAAATTCATATCTTATTTCTCCCTTTCATGTCATGAGTTTCTTATTGACTTGTTGGCTAGAAAAATCAACAACAATATTTTGAAGCTCAAAAGGGTCACAACTTGGAGCCTAAAAGGATCATCCAACAATCTCTTTCCATATGCCAAATCCTCAGTGCCAATCATATCAGATAAATATTTTTATCCCTACAAACCCATAATGGATTCCACCCTTTGTGATATCCTAACTTCAAAAATCCTAACTTGTAATATCCTAACTTAGAGGATTTCTCTCTTTATGTTTCCCCCAAATTCCTTAATCATCCCACATACCTAGCACTTAGTTCTTCATTAGATTTTATATTATTTTTAGGTCCATTAAGTTAGGAGGATTTGGTTCTCTATGCGCCCTAGTACAAAATCCACCTATATACTTGACTCATGACATTATATTTATTCCATATACTTTTGGGTCCATCAAGATAGATGAGGAAATTAAGCATTGCAACTTCCCATGCTCTCATTCCCCAAATTGTCAAGAGTCCTTACACGTGGTTGAAAGGAATAATATGTGGTTGTGTAAAAGGGAACATGTCAATGTTCCACATTGTAGGGAATTTTAGTTTCAACAAGAATCAAATCCTTCTATGGGTACCTAGTACACAAGACAAATGGAGAATAAATGGAGGCACTTTTATTGATTTGGTTTACTCATCATGATGCATTTGAATTTAGATCCTTGGAGGGCGTATTCATTTTCTTTGCAGGACCTTGTTTGGTGGACATATTTGGAAGAACAAGCCTAGCTTGGGCTTCCTTGGGGCTTGAATCCCACAGGTTGGATACCAGAGCCCACACACCGGATGATGATGACATGCCTTTGGAGGCCTAAGAGACACCTTGGAGGATCTCACCTATCCCATACAATCCAAACAACTTTCCTTTGGAGGCCAAAACGTCACCTTTGAGGGCTTGACATCACCCTGGGGCTAGGGTTTGGTGGTGATTGAAGACACTTGGCCTTTGGAGGCCTAGCACACTCATATACAACTCAATGAATTGAGATATTGGAGGGATATGTGTGGAAATAGCAATATAGAGTGGATAAGTTAAATTGTTCAATCTTTCTTTTAATTCAAGCTTGCTCCCTTCATTTTATGCACCTTGATATATAGTGGAGGAGTTAACTTGTTCCCTTCGCAAGCTTTCTTTTAGTCTAAGCACCTATTGACCTGGAGTGGTGCACTGCTTAAGTGTAGAATCTTCAAGTTGATCACCCCAAATTCATTCCACTATCAAGAGGGAAGAGGGGTGCTCCACAACAACCCTGGTTCAATCGAGAGGCCATTGCACATTAACAATAAATTTGGTTTTCTAAGGAATTTTTTGTTGTTGTGTCTATCAACTATAAGATTTTTCTATCCCATAGATAGCCCATTTTCATAGTACACCATGCTCAATAAAAGACTCACAATATTTTTATCTCATCCACTCTTTTGATTGCTTACTATATTCACAAGATTTGACTTGCAAGTTTTTTTGAGATTATGTAAGCAATTTTCCTTTTCAACTTATGAGCATAAAAACCCAAGTCTAAGAATGGATCAACGAATATGTTAGCCTCTAAAAATATTCCCATGTCCAAAAAGCAATCACAGACTTCTTCAAAGATAACTATGCTTTTTACCATGCATTTTAGAAGTGTTATTTATTGATAATCATGTATTGTTTTCCCTTGAGAAAGCATGTACTGCACATTCATCCATGTTGCATGGGGTTGATTATGTAGAGACCTTCCAATTACCATAAGAACAAGTAGTAACCCTTTGTGTTCTTCTATTTCCTATAATGTATTTGTTTCTAATTTGTAGCATTTGATTTAATGAAGGAACAAGTAACTCTTTGACTATGTTTTAATTTGATGTTTTTGTAATAGATTTATGCTTAAATGAACAAAAACATAAAATGGACATAACAGTTGGCTCTCTCAAAAATGATAAGCCAAACTAGCTCTTTGTTGTAGTTGTGTATGTGCATCTTCATTGTCTTGAAAATTAGGCCTATGTCATCCAATCTTGTCCCACAATGTCTCCAAAAGTCCCTTGAGCAAGGAGCACATGTTATTAACCTCTTGCTACTGGTGATAAAGTTCGAAAATAATTGAATATCTAATTAACTTAATTTGTAGATTGTCTTTTTTTTTTGTTGAGTTTAAACAAGTAATGAAAATTGTCAAAAATAATGATAGTATTCATGTCCAAAAATATATTATGGCTCTACAACATCGGAGAATTAAGTCGTAAATTCCAGATTCCTTTGAATTAATTCGTAAGTGCCATATGCATTCTAACACTTTCCTAGGTTTATTGGCTTCTCAATGTCATGCTTCCCTAAGTCTATCTCGCTTCAAGGTTCCTTCACTTTGCATTGTTTATAGTACGTTCTAACACGTGTTTTAGGAAAGACAAGCATTGATGACCTTACAGTGACACATTGTATCCATCCATATTTGCAAGGAACATGAATTAAGAGACTTCTAATTGTGCTTCAACTTAAAAAATCAACCGTTCACATGTCATTGTGTGTCACTAGATAGAATTATCGTGCTACTTCATCAAGCTTTCTTGAACTTGTTGCCTATATGAAGATGGTTTTAATAACTTTTAATGGTTTGAACTTTAGATATAGGTGCATTGCACTTTTCGTATTTATGCCCTTGTCTTATTACTACATGACCATTACCTAGATTTTGAACCTTTTGGACATTGTTGCAACTCTCGCTCCAATACTAGCGCAATCAAATTGGTTGATTGTAACATATATGGGTTCTACCTATGTGCCCATGTCTCTATGTGCCCATGTTTCAATAGATTGCTAAGAAAACATATATTAGGCCCATGAATTCTCTCCTAACCTTGGAATTATAGAAAGAAGGGTTATCTTTGATCAATAATTGTTCCTTTGCTTTGTAGGCCGACTGATCGACATAGCCTCAAACTAGCTATATTCAAGCACTACTACATATGACCAAGCTATATTCATTTTTTTTTTTAACCTATAGAAGGCGAGGCATAGTGACGTAAGTTCATCGCAAGTATGGCATCTGCATCACAAGCCATTGGTGGGGTTTTTTACTCTGCCACGATTTTTTGTCGCTATTGCCATGATTTTTCGTCGCAACTTTCCACGCTTTTTTGTCGCAAGTATGACATCTGCGTCGCAAGCCAATGGTGGGTTTTTTAACTCTGCCATGATTTTTCGTCGCTATTGCCAGGATGTTTTGTCGCTACTTTCCATGCTTTTTCGTTGCAAGTATGGCATCTACGTTGCAAGTTATTGGTGGGTTTTTTACTCTGGCACATTTTTTCGTCTCTATTGCCACGATTTTTTGTTGCTATTGCCACGATTTTTCGTTGCTATTGCCACGATTTTTTCGTCTCAAGAAGGTATACCTATCTTTAGGATGATGAAACGTGGCGGCCTGATTTCTTTGTTGTTTCCACGAATACCTAGTGCGTGGATATAGCGACGAAAAAATTTCCACGAAAAATATTGTTTTCCTTCGTGGAAAGTGCGACAGATATGTGTGGCAATAACAATGAAAAACTGTGGAAAATTTGGTCATACTTGCGACACACTATGATATGGTTTTTTTCGTGGTCAAATTTGGTCATAATTTAAAAGTTCTAATTTAAAAAAACCATACTCGTAGCTATAGCGATGAACTTTTGTGGCAATAGAGACGAAAATCCCGCCCAATTAAAAAAAAAAAAAAACATGAAAATAATGGAAACGTGGAATAATCCGCCCATATGTAGTAGTGTTATATGGTGGATAAACAACACTTATATTTTGTTTGCTTATGTGATGGTACCAGCACAGTCTTATACAGTTCACGTGTTTCAGATCATGGTTTAAAATGTTATAGTGATATGTGTTGGTTGGATGATTAAAACATGGCACTAAATGGCTTTGATGAGCTCTCACAAAATATGTTAAGGCTGCCCTGTGGATGAAAGAATTGTTATCCAGTTTTGGTTTTGATATTGTATTAAACATGGCATTAAATGGTTTAAACGATCTTTGATAGAATATAGTAATGCTGTCCTTTTGGATTAAAGAACTATGTTCAAGTTCTAATGTTGTGTATTATTATGACAAAGGATGGGTGCTCTTGACCCTTTCTACTATGGTTATGCGCCTTGTTTGAGTTTCGTAAATGGTTGCACATTGGGTTATATTCCTAGCACATTGTTATTTTAAAGAAGTTTGACATTACCAAGGGGTGGCGCAATTTGAAAAAGTGATATGGCAATGGATATTTGGTTGATTAATGGTATAGTGCTATGGTGAATTGGTTTGGCTCGTACTTTGAATTGAATGAAGTTGGAAGGGAGAAGCAACGTGCATTTACTGCACGTCACTCAAACTCCCCTTGAGCCCTTCATTCTTGCATTTTGTTTTGGCTCTGGTAGTTGTCGCTTCTTCACCTTGTTTGTTCATGAGGAGATATATAGTCTTTTTTTCCCTTGCATAGGCTTTTCTAGGTATGGGTTTTCTTACTCTTCCATCCATGATAGTTACTCTGCCCTTTGAATCAATTTTTGGCTTTGGTTGCTCGCGGTTTGTGTGATTCTTAAGCTATAATGATACTTTTGAACTGTGTATTGGTGTTTTCATCCTTGGTTTCCCATGGTGGTGGTTCTGGACTGTTTTCATTCTTAAAATAAATGGTCGTGGTGCTCTTGCTCTGTGTAGTCCTTCACATAGAATTGTTGAATAAAGATTGCATTTGAGCCTGCTTTTCCATAGCTCTGTATTCAAGTTGGCCTCTCTATTGAAATTGGTTATCATACTTTGCCAAAGCTCTGAGCTTTGTGAGTACCCTACCCGTGGATTGAAAATACAGGGCTATGTGATTAAGTTTTCTCACCCCATGTTTGTCTCCGTGGCTAGTTTACACACATTATTTCGACCTTGTGGGTTTTAATGAGCACTGGTGAAGGATTAAAGTATTTTGTGCCTTGTCTTGGAAAAACCCTGAGCTATTAGTTGCTTGCTATAACCTCACCATTTCCTGGTAAAAATTACACAGTATGAATTTAACGCCACCCAGAAGTCGATGGAAGCATTATGCATGCTTTTTAGTCGGGCACGGGTTTGTGCTTGGTCCTCACTTTATAGTATTGATTAAAGGGATTGGATTCATTTTGTTTCTTGTTGGAAATGGTTGTTTGTTGTTTTGGAAGCCCTTACAACCGAGATAATTATTACATGTTATGGTTTTGTGGTAAACTGTGATAGGGCATGAGTTGTGTGTGCTATTTGAATACCAAGCTCTTTGGTCAAACCACCTGTTCCTACTTTCCACTTGCTGTCTTAAACCCTAAATTTTACATTGATATTGTTTTACTCCAGTTCGATGGTTGATGAGAGAATTGTGCGTGCTTGGTTAGTTGGGCACGATTTTGTTGGGTTCCTTGTTTAGTAATTCTGGGAGGAATTTGTACCCACTTATTTATTTGAAGCTTGGGATCAAAGTATTGAATGTTATTTGGTTCAATCGTTATGGTTGATTGTATAAAAGGGACACCTGTGTGTGAAGTGTTTGAAGCCCGAATAAGAGTTATAACATCGATATTGATTGCAATGGTTTAATATATGGTGGATATGAGTTGATTGCCAATACTGTGCATGGCCCTGTTGGTTTTAAAGATTAAATATTGAGTTAATGGTCGTGGCTCAAAGGATACTGTGGTTTCTTATATCGATTGCAATGTTGTTCGTTATGACTGTCATATAATGATTATATGGATAAAATGGTTTCTGTAATTAAATAGTTCTAGGCATATAGATTATTGTTTGGAAGCCAACAAGCAATTTGTCAACAAAAATAACAGTTTAAATTATTGTTTTAAAAAAAATTGAACATTGTTAAACTTTGAAGGTCTGTACAAAGATATGTTTTGATTTATTTTCAATTGAACAATATCCATATCAATTCCATGTCATTCTATCATTTTTCTCTCATTACATTCCCCTCATAATCCCAATTTCACTTATTGCATCCCTGTTATGTGAAATAAATTTAAAAGGAAAAGTCTGTGTAAAAGCGACAAAGGGATAACACAACAAGTGTTAGTGACTGATATTTTGATACTTTATTACTCAGTAAATTGTTTGATTAATTGATGAACAATATTCATGTATTAATCCCCTATCATTATACCAATTTTCTCTAATTACACTCCCTCCATATTTCCCATGAACCCTATCACTCCTTGTTCACTTGGTAGTTAATGAATGGTTTGTTATGGATGAATTTTCATGTATCTCGTGTCAATTATTGAGCCAATTTTTGATTCATGTAAGCAGAGTATCATGTATGGTTTATTAAGAGCTTCATTACTGATGAACTACTGCTACAGGATGAGCTTTTTCAATAAGGGAAGTGATGGAAAAAATAACAGAGGCAGGGGAAATTGGAACCGAGGCCATAGAAGGCCTAGATTTTCCATTCATTTTGATGTTGATCCTCAAGAATTGAACCAACTGTTCCAAGCTAGGTTCTTTAATTGGATTGGTCATGGAATGGTGCACCCTCGACCAAAAAGGCCCTCTTTCCAGCCTCCTCAGAACATCCCTGGAATTCTTGTTCCTCAACATGTGTCCTTGCAACCAGAAGTCCCTGCAAATGATGGATGACAAGAGATTGTCAACCCGCTTGTTTGTTAACATCGTGGTTGGCCCACTATGTCATTGCCTCTGCCATCACTTGTCAACCCCAATTTCCATATTGCCTGTGCTGATTCACCTGTTCAATCTTCACATGCTAGTAAGAGACTAAAAAATGATGTTCCCCAGCCCGTGTAAGATAAAGGAAAAACAACTGCCTCCCCTTCTTCTCCCTCTGATGGTTCATTAGATTCTGTGTCTTCCTGGATGCATTTGAAGGATGATTGTTCCCATGTGATCAGTGAGATACAACCTCAAGGGTCTAACCAACCACGAGCTACTTCCTAGAAATAAAAGGGAGACAACAGTGAAAAAAGGAAAATTGTCTCCCAGAGTGGCAATTATGGTTTTTAGATTATTATTTTTTATGATTTGAGTTGATGAAGACAATGCTAGTGGTTTTCAGAATGTTTGGACACCAAAATCTGTTTTGGTATTTTGTGGATAATGTGGATATTTATATATATTTTGGATATGATATAAATTATTTCTGATATTTAAATATCCAATTTGGAGGATATTTAAGGGAGCTACAAGGGTGACATGTGGTTAAAATGATTATCCATTTTGTGTTATATTTTATGATTTGAAAAGAAGAAATGATGGGAGTCACAAGGGGTCCCAATTACCTAGTTATTATTAATTAAAGACCCTTAACTATATTAATATTATTTATTTCTCCCAAACTAATTATTTAAGTCAAACTAACTTAACTAAAGAAAGTAGTTGAACTACTTCAACTTATTTGGAAAGAATAAAAGCTGAATGAGAAGAAGAAACAAGTGGAGAATATAAAGAGAAAGCAAGCCTGAGGTTTGCTTTTTGGTTGCATGAGATAGTTTTAGTTTTCATTCATTTCTGAGTTTATTCAAAGCCTAATTCTCTTTTTGACATCAGGGTCTTATTGTGGACAACAAGGTTCAAGACTGAACTAAACTTTTCAAACGCTTGTTTTAGAGGTGTTGATCCATCCTTGACAGTCTGTGTATTTTTTTTCTGTTTGTGAATTAAGTTTCATGGTTGATAAATGATATCTTGTAGACTCAAAATGGCAACAGTTTGTGGAAAGCTGATCCAGATTATAACTTTCAGTTTTACTTGATTGTCAAAGTCTTTTTGTATGGTGTTCATCGGGGATCTCTAAATCAGACTTTGGTCCATTCCCTCGTAGGGGATTTGTAAAGAGAAAACACTTTTGATATCTTAGAAAGAAATAAAATCAGAATTCTATTCTGTCTTATATATGTGTATTTATGACTTGGTTACTTTTTTATTTTGAGCTCCATGTTTCCTTTATCGTAAAATATGTATATATTACATAAACTTATATTAATTTTATTTTATATTGCAACATTCTTTTCATAAATAAATCAACCTCAATCCTAGTAATTAATACTTGCGGATTGGGAGAATATTTTTCAGGCTATAAAACCCAGGGTGACATTCCCGACTATCTTGTCCTAGCCAAGCAAGATTAAAAAATGATTGAGTAAGATAATTCATACCTTTTCCTCAACATTTATTTGGCGACCATACTGGGGAGATCTTCCATATCTCTCTGGTTGATTATATTCGTAATTATCATTGAATATTTCTGCTTTTGTTTTGATTCTTTGACTGTTTTCTTTTCCTCATGAAAGTACCTATTACAAGGCAACCCAATATTGAGCATGGTCTTAAAGACCAAACCAACATTTCTTTAACTTTATTCAATACCATCTTAGAAACCGCTAATACCCGGGCTGAGCTTGAATGCTCATGGGCAGTAATTGAACAAGACATAAGTGTTCGAGAACGCTGGGAGGCCAGGAAAAGGTAGCCTAGGAATCAACTGTATCTCTCTTTTTCCTAAAGTTTTGATCTTCTTTTTCATGTCCTTAAATCCTCACATCTCTAGGAGAAGAAGAGGATTGTCTCCTGAAATCACTCCTATCGCTGAAAGAGGAAGAAGGAACGTTGTTTTGTTAACCCAACAAGGTACTCTAAGGATAACTTTGTCTGATTCGTCTAGTTCATCTTTCTCACCCTTACCCGTCATTTACAAAATGAAATCTGTGGGTGGCTCTGGTGGCAGTGGAGGTGCCTCATCATCTCAACCTTCAGCCTCATCAGTGATTGGTAGTTTTTATAGCCATCATATTTCTGTCCAATCAACTACTAACCCTGCTAAGGTCATAAAGAAGTATGGTCTCTTTCAATTTGAGGAGGATGATACTACTACCCCGTGGCATGTATCCTCTCCCTTGAACCTATCACCTGCCACTCGTCTGCTACCAAAATTTAAAGAACATCTTCCTAGGTTTTCAGGAAATAACACAGTCAATACAAAAGAACACTTGGTGGCATTCTCTAATGCCTGTCACAATATAGGAGCTAATGACAATGATACTTGTATGCGTTTATTTGTCAACTCTCTCGAAGGGAAAGCAACATCATATTTTTTCGATCTCCCCCCCAAGATTCTTTCCACTTGGGAAGAGTTAGTTTACTGGCTTAAGTCCACTTATGGGCAATCTAAGAGCCCGACCGAACAATTACGGGAATACAATAACATTGCATACAAATATGGTGAGACTATCAAGTCTTTCAACCTTTGTTTCACCAAGTTGTATAATAAAATTCCCAAGCTTATTCACCCCCATAACGAAGCCAATTTTATGCATTACTATAATGCTCTACCTTCCCCTTATCGACATAGGCTTGAAGAAAAAGCTATTGAAAATCTTGGTTCCTCTCTTCATACTTTTCTAGAGTAGGAAGAACAATTGGAAAGAACAGGTCTTCCCAAGGGAGACTCAATTAAACAAACTGACATGTATGCCCTCTTACAAATTGTACATGATATGAATAATCAGATGATAGCATACAAGTGAAAGGGAAATGTCCCTTCACTTACTCCTGGGGCATCATCTTCTTCTTCACCATCTTTTGGGAATCCCAACGAAAATAACTTTCAGCCCAAAGCCATCATGCCTCGCAGTTGGTGTAACTTTTGTGAGGAAAATCACAAGGAAAGTACTTGTGAGGTAAAGAAGAGTGCCAGAGATAAAATATTTGGAAAAAGGCCTGAAACCATCATCGTTGTTCTAGATTGGGCAGAACCAAGGGATGTCATGATCATAAACACTAGGAATAAATCCTATGCTTCAAAAGGAAAATATGATCCCCCTCGTACTTCTTTAGCTCAGGCTCATATTCACAAGCTGCTATTAAACAAGCTACTAAAACTCCTGATAGTCAAGGAATTCCCTCTCCACTTCCCTCTTCCAAATATAACTTTCTCAACCAATTGGATAATATCAAGGCCAATGCTACTCTTATGGACATGGTTGCCATCCTTGAGCAACAAAAGCATCTAAAAAATTTCATGGAAGGAAAATCTTCCACCATAGCCAATCTCTTTGAAGAGGCAAAAGAAGAGGATTCTATTGTAAATAAAGTAGGTGTAAGTAATTTTAGACACCCTGTAAAAAACCCTCAATTTTTCATTTTTGTAAAAATTATGGATAAAATAGCCCATTGTTGCCTAATTGACAGCGGTTTGGGCCCAAGCGTAATGTAAAAAATTATTATGGAAGAGCTAGACTTATATTGTACTAATGAAAATTCTAGAAGCATGCTCTCATATAATAGTCTACAATAGTCGACTATAGGTGAAATCAAAGACGTGACTTTGGTTCTGTGCAAACATCCTGAAATCAGGATAACCCTTAATATCCAGGTAATTGATATGCTAGTAAGTAACTATTCAATCATATTAGGAAGAGATTGGCAAGCCTTGACAGGTGGATATCTTTCACTTAATGGGACACACCTATCTATTCCTTAGAATGGAAAGAATATCATAGTCCTAAGGGAAGGAAGAATCTCACCGTATATAGAAATCATTCCATAGCCTAACGTAAATTATGTCGAGGATGACTTAGGGGTGAAATCCATCTTTGTGGATGAGGACGAAACTACCCTGGAACAAATTGATCTGGAAGATGGTATGTGGTACATGCACTTTGATGGCTCATGCTCCAATGAAGGTAATGGAGCAAGAATTATCTTATACTCACATGTAGGTAACATTCACAACTTTTCCTATAGGTTAGAATTTGCTTGCACAAACAACATCACCGAATTTGAAGCATTATTGCTAGGCATTGAAAATGCCTATAATTTAGGTTGTGGACACCTTACAGTTTTTGGGGACTCTTAGCTTGTTGTGAACCTTGTACGTAAAATATATTCTCCTAGAAACAAGTTAATGAAACACTACACCCAAGCTATTTGTATGCTTATCTCGACTTATTATCATTTAACATCACTCATGTTAAGAGGGAACTGAATTCAATGGCTGACAGGTTAGTTGTTTTTGCAACCTCTCCTACTCGAAAACTTCTACCACAAAGACCTGATTGTACTTTTCAATCTTTATATCGTCCTCATATCCCTGACAATGCAGATTCATGTCAGGTCTTCCCTAGTGATGAAATAATATATGATTTCATACAAAATGAACCATATAAGTCCAAGGAGATTATATCCATGGAAAACAACACAATTCCAAAGGGCTTGACTCCTCTATAAAGTTCATTTTCATCGAGTGATGTAGGAAACAAAGAGAAGCATAAAGAAGAGGAGTAAAAAAGGAAAGTGGGTGAAACCATTTCCTTGAACATTGGAACACTTGATTCCCCAAAGAATGTTAATATAGGTTCCCAATGTACTGATGAAGAAAAGTTGAAATTCACTGAGTTACTTCATGAATTTCAAGATGTTTTTGCTTGGTATTATGAGGATCTTCATGGTTTTGATCCTGCTCTTATACAACATACCATTCCTATCAAGGAGGGTATAAAACCAGTTAGGCAAAAACAAAGACCCATTAACCCCGAACATGAAGCTACTATTAGGAAGGAGTTGGAAAATTTTTTGAAAGCTGGGATAATTTTTCCTGTTAAGTATTCTGAGTGGGTTTCCAATTTGTTCCCCGTTTGGAAAACAACTGGCAAGATATGACTGTGCGTTGATTTCCATGATTTGAAAAGAGCGAGCGTAAAAGACCAGTTTCCTCTCCCTAATATGAAAATGATTTTGCAACAAGTTGCAGGGTCACAAATGATGTCCTTTCTTGATGGTTCTTCTGGTTATAATCAGATCAAGGTAAAAAGGACTGATAAATACAAAACCACTTTCACTACACGTTGGGGCACATTTGCTTATGAATGCATGCCTTTTGGTTTATCTAATGCAAGTGGCACCTTCCAAAGAGCTATGCAGATAACTTTTGATGATTAGATTGGTAATATTATTTGAATTTATCTCGATGACTTGATTGTATATTCAAAGAATCGATTGGATCATTTTGGTCATCTTAGAAAAGTTCTTATGAGAAAGTTTTACATTTCTTTAAATCCTTCTAAGTCTATCTTCGGCGTTACTAAGGGAAATCTCCTTGGAAATATTGTTTTTGATTAAGGAATAAGCATAGATATCAAAAGGATGGTTGTTATTTAGAACCTTCTGGTCCCCACTTCCAAAAATGAAGTTCAAGCCTTTATGGGCATTATCAACTTTGTCCATATATTTTTTTCCTGATTTTGCTTTAATGGTGAAACCAATTCACAATCTTCTCAAGCAAGATCACTCATTCTCTTGGACTGAAGACGTCGAGAGTGCTTTCGTAAGGATTAAGAAGGAAATTAGTTCCTCGCCAGTTTTGGCGAAGCCAGACTTTGAGAAAGATTTTATTATATACACTAATGCCACGAAGGAAGCAATTTCTGCTATTCTCATACAATGTGATGACCAGAATAATGAAAAAATAGTAGCTTACATGAGTCAACACTTATCAGATGATGAATTCAAGTATTCTTATATCGAAAAACATGCTTTCTCTCTTGTTAAAGCCGTGGAGAAATTTCACCACTTTATCCTAGGCAAGCACACACTAGTAAAAGTCCCTTTTCTTGCTGTCAAGTTTTTGCTTTCACAGACTTATCTTTCAGGGAAGCTTGCACATTGGCTTGCTAAGATCCAAGAGCATGGTTTAACTATCATGACTTCGAAAAAAATTAAAGGACGAGACTTATCCCTTCACTTGGCTCAACATGCTGAAGCAAGTGAAGAAATTGACGAACAAGATAATCCTCTTTCAACACTATTTTACATTGATAGTCAAACCCTTCCTATAGCTGAACATCCCTGGTATAAAAATCTGGTGTATTACTTGCAAAATCCGAAATGTCCAGATAGCTTAGATACTCATCATAGGAGAAGGCTCCATCTTGAATCTTCTAGATGTGTTATTTTAGGAGACTTATTATTCAAGAGATCTATCGATGGTATATTACTTTGGTGTGTGAGTAATGAGGAAGCACATAAATTGTTACAAGAAGCCCATGGATCTTCAGATTCTATTATTGATGTGGGTGGTCTCTTTTCTACTAAAACTACTACTTTTAAGATCATCAGGAAAGGGTATTACTGGCCTTCAATTTTTCAAGATTCTTATAAATTTTAAAGATCTTGTGACAAGTGCCAAAAGTTCACTGGGAATGAACATCTTTCTACCATGCCTCTGAAACCTGTCCTCCCTGATTTTCCTTTTTCCAAATGGGGTCTAGACTTTATCGGTCCTATTAATCCTCCATCTCCAACAGTGCAGGTTTTTATCTTGACAACCACAGATTATTTTACGAAATGGAATGAAGCTATCCCACTTAAAAATTCACAGTATGAACAGGTTATTTCTTTCTTTGAAACTAATATTTTCTCTAGATTTGACATTCCTTTAGAAATTATTACAGACAACGGTCCCTCTTTCATTTATGCTAAGATGATTCATTTTCTAGCTAATATGGGAGTCAAACATTTTACCTCATCAACTTATTACCCTCAAAGAAATTGGCAAGCTGAGTCTACTAACAAAAAGTTGGTTAGAATTATCAAGAGGCTCATTGAAGACAAGCCTCGTCAATGGCACACCCTCCTCACTTACGCCCTTTGGGAAGATCACACTACTACTAAGGTAAGCACAGGTTGCACTCCCTTTCAACTTGTTTATGGTCAATAATTTATTTTTCCTACCGAGTTGGAACTTTCTTCTCTACGGCTGATGCTACAGATTGAAGAATTAAATTCTTCTAATGTCTCTCAAAGGATAAATGCACTGTTAGCTTTAGAGGAACAAATGATGTTTGCCTTGGAGAACATAAAGATAATAAAAAAAACCGTAAATAAATATTTCAATAAAAGCGCAAAAGATGTCAGGTTTAAAGTAAATGAGAAAGTCTTGCTTTGGGATTCAACCCATGCTGACAGAGGAAGACATTCAAAGTTTCAAAAATTATGGCTAGGTCCTTTTAAAATCACTTTTATCCTGGGCACAAATTCTTATCTTCTAAAAGACCTGGAAGAGCGTTTATTTTCCTATAGTACCAACGGTTCCCACTTCAAACACTATGTGGAACCAGTTTGAAAGTTAAAATGTTGCATGAAGGTTACTTCTGTATTATGATTTTCTGTTTCACTGCTTTGATTTTGCTTTGTTGTTTTTTATTTTTGTGTTGTTTCATTTGTATTGTTTTTCTTTTATTAATTTTTTTTCTTTTCAGAAATAAACTCTGGATCAATTTTTCCACAACGATGCTATTCTTTAAGTATTGTTAATCAATAACAATCAAGTTACACAATTGTCATGATGTCCACCTTGTAAACATCACTGAAATTTCTTTCTGCTTCCAGTACTGTTGTTAGAGAGATAATTGGATTTTCACACTACTTTCTGTCTTCCCTTTCTTCCCTCCACCCTGAGATTCAAAAAGAGCACACCAGAAGTTTTTCTCCTTTAAACAATAAACACTTTCAACGTGACCAATTGAATGTTATGCATACAAGAATAAACCCATGATACACAACACTTTTCATGAGCTATTCCCAAAGTCCCGAAACATTTTTTTCCCTTAAACCGCCTCACTTCCCCTGTTTCATAATCATTATGGTATATAATTATTTGATCTATTGTTCACCTGGTCTGCAAAACCAGACATTTTGAGATCTTAATATGTTTGAAATACATGTCCCCATGGAGTCGCCAGTCCATTGACACTTAAAAACACAATGATGAATACTGTGCTCTCAAATGATTGCTAAGCTTTATTATTTAACTATATTAATAATAAACTAGTAGGTGGGACTCCCTTGTTAGAATTATGACACTATGGTGAATACACAATGCTTATATTTTGTTTTCTTATGTGATGGTACCAACACAATCTTCTACAGTTCATGTGTTTCAGATCATGGTTTAAAATGTTATAGTGATATGTGTTTGTTGTATGATTAAAACATGGCACTAAATGGCTTTGATGAGCTCTCACAGAATATGTTAAGGGTGACCTATGGATGAAAGAATTGTTATCAAGTTTTGGTTTTGATATTGTATTAAACATGAAATTAAATGGTTTAAATGATCTATGATAGAAGATAGTAATGCTTCCCTTTTGGATTAAAGAACTATGTTCACGTTCTAAAGTTGTGTATTATCATGACAAAGGATGAGTGCTCTTGACCCTTGCTACTATGGTTATGCGCCTTGTTTGAGTTTCGTAAATGGTTTCACATTGGGTTATGTTCCTAGCACATTGTTATTTTAAAGAAGTTTGACATTACCAACGGGTGACACACTTTGGAAAAGTGATATGGCAATGTATGTTTGGTTGATTAATGGTATAGTGCTATGGTGAATTGGCTTGGATCATATTTTTAATTGAATGACATTGGAAGGGAGAAGCGATGTGCATTTACTGCACATCACTCAAACTCCCCTCGAGCCCATCATTCTTGCATTTTGTTTTGGCTATGGTAGTTGTCACTTCTCCGCCTTGTTCGGTCGTGAAGGAGATATACAGTCTTGTTTTTCCTCGCACAGGATTTTCCAGGTATGGGTTTTATTACTCTTCCATCCATGATAGTTACTCTGCCCTTTGAATCAATTTTTGTCTCTGGTTGCTTGTGGTTAGTGTGATTCTTAAGATGTTATGATACTTTTGAACTATGTATTGGTGTTTGCGTCCTTGGTTTCCCATGGTGGTGGTTCTGGAATTTTGGAATTCTTAAAAGAAATCGTCGTGGTGCTCTTGCTGTGTGTAGTCCTTTGCATAGAATTGTTGAATAAAGATTGCATTTGAGCTTGCTTTTCCATATCTCTGTATTCAGGTTGGCCTCTCTGTTGAAATTGGTTATCATACTTTTCCAAAGCTCTGAACTTTGTGAGTACCCTATCTGTGGATTGACAATACATGTCTCTGTGATTAAGTTTGATCACGCCATGTTCGTCTCTGTGGCTAGTGTACACACATTATTTCAACCCTGTGGGTTTTAATGAGAATTGGTGAAGGATTAAATTATTTCGTGCCTTGTCTTGGAAAAACCCTGAGCTATTAGTTGCTTGCTATAACCTCTCCATTTCCTAGTAAACATTACACAATATGAATTTTACGCCACCCAGAAGTTGATGGAAGAATTATGCATGGTTTTTGGTCGGGCACAGATTTGTGCTTGGTCGCTCATTTTACAATATTGATTAAAGGGATTGGATTCATTTTGTTTTCTGTTGGAAATGGTTGTCTTTTGTTTTGGAATCCCTTACAACCGAGAGAATTGTTACATGTTATGGTTCTGTGGTAAATTGTGATAGGGAATGAGCTGTCTGCGCTATTCGAATACCAAGCTCTCTGGTCAAACCACCCGTTCCTACCTTCCACTTGCTCTCTTAAACCCTAAAGTTTACATTGATATTGTTTTACTCCAGTTCGATGGTTGATGGGAGCACTATGCGTGCTTGGTTACTTGGGCATAATTTTGTTGGGTTCCTTGTTTAGTAATTCTGGGAGGAATTTGTACCCACTAATTTATTTGAAGTTTGGGATCAAAGTATTGAATGCTATTTGGTTCAATCGTTATGATTGATTGTATAAAAGGGACACCTATGTGTGAAGTGTTTGAAGCCTGAATAAGAGTTATAACGTCCAGATTGATTGCAGTGGTTAAATATATGGTGGATATGAGTTGATTGTCAATATTGTGCGTGTCCTTGCTGGTTTTAAAGATTAAATATTGAGTTAATGATCGTGGCTCAAAGGATATTGTGGTTTCTTATATCGATTGCAATGTTGTTCGTTATGAATGTCATATAATGATTATATGGATACAATGACTGCTGTAATTAAATAATTCTAGGCATATAGATTATTGTTTGGAAGCCAACAAACAATTTGTCAATGAAAGTAACAGTTTAAATTATTGTTTTAAAAAAGTGAACACTGTTAATCTTTGAAGGTCTATACAAAGATATGTTTTGATTGCACATTTTGATTTATTTTCAATTGAACAATATCCATATCAATTCCCTGTCATCCTGTCATTTTTCGCTCATTACATTCCCCTCATAATCCCAATATCACTTATTGCATCCCTGTTCTGTGAAATAAATTTAAAAGGAAAAGTTTGTGTAAAAGCAACAAAGGGATAACACACCAAGGGTTGGTGACTGATATTTTGATACTTCATTACTTAATAAATTGTTTGATTAATTGATGAACAATATTCGTGTATTAATCCCCTATCATTATACCACTTTTTGCTAATTACACTCCCTCCATATTTCCCATGAACCCTATCACCCCCTGTTCACTTGGAAGTTAATGAATGGTTTGTTATGGATGGATTTGCATGTATCTCGTGTCAATTTTTGAGCCAATTTTTGATTCATGTAAGCAGAGTGTCATGCATGGTTTATTAAGATCTTCATTACTGATGAACTACTGCTATAGGATAAAAATTTTCAGTAGGGGCAACAATGACAGAAATAACAGAGGCAAGACAAATTGGAATCAAGGCCATAAAAGGCCTAGATTTTCCATCCATTTTGATGTTGATCCTCAAGAATTGAACCAACTGTTCCAAGCTAGGTTCTTTAATTGTATTGGTCATGGAATAGTGCACCCTCGACCAGAAAGGCCCCCTTTCAAACCTCCTCATAACATCCCTGGCATTCCCGTTCCTCCACATGTGTCCTTGCAACCAGAAGTCCTTGCAAATGATGGATGGCAAGAGATTGTCAACCTACATGTCTCTCACCATCGTGGTTGGATCACTATGCCATTGCCTCTACCACCACCTTTCAACCCCAATGTCCATATTTCCTATGCTGATTCATCTGTTCAATCTTCACATGCTAGTAAGAGACTAAAAACTAATGTTCCCCAACCTGTGCAAGATAAAGGAAAAGCAACTGCCTCCCCTTCTTCTCCCTCTATTGATTCCTCAAAATCTGTGTCTTTCTGCATGCATTTGAAGGATGATTATTCCCATGTGATCAATGAGATACAACCTCAAGGGTCTAACCAACCACAAGCTACTTTCGGGAAATCAAAGGAAGACAACAATGAAAAAAAGGAAAATTGCCTCCCATAGTGGCAAGTATGGTTTTTAGATTATGTGTTTTTATGATTTGAGTTGATGAAGACAATGCTATTGGTTTTCAGAATGTTTGGACAACAAGCTCTGTTTTGGTATTTTGTGGATAATATGGATAATGTGGATATTTATATATTTTTTGGATACGATATAAATTATTTCTAATATTTAAATATCCAGTTTGGAGGATATTTAAGGGAGCTACAAGGGTGACATGTTGATAAAATGATTATCCTTTTTGTGTTATAATTTATGATTTGAAAAGAATAAATGACGAGAGTCACAAGGGGTCTGACCTACCTAGTTATTATTAATTAAAGACCCTTAGCTATATTATTATTATTTATTTCTCCTAAACTAATTAGTTAAGTCAAACTAACTTAACTAAAGAAAGTAGTTGAACTACTTCAACTTTTTTGGAAAGAATACAAGCTGAATGAGAAGAAGAAACAAGTGGATAATAGAAGTTGAAAGCAAGACTAAGGTTTGCTCTTTGGTTGCATGAGATAGTTTCAGTTTTCATTCATTTTTGAGTTTATTCAAAGCCTAATTCTCTTTTTGACAGCAAGGTATTATTGTGGAAAACAAGGTTCAAGACTGAACTAGACTTTTCAGATGCTTGTTTTAGAGGTGTTGATCCATCCTTGATAGTTTGTGTATTCTTGTCTATTTGTGAATTAAGTTTCATGGATGATAAAGGATATCTTGCAAAATAAAAATGGCAACAGTTTTTGGCAAGCTGATCCAGATTATAAATTTCAGTTTTACTTGATTGTTAAAGTCTTTTTGTATGGTGTTCATTGGGGATCTCTAAATCAGACTTTGGTCCATTCCCTTGTAGGGGTTTTGTAAAGAGAAAACACTTTTGATATCTCAGAAAGAAATAAAATCAGATTGCTATTCTGTCTCATATATGTGTATTTATGGCTTGGTTACTTTTTCCTTTTGATCTCCATGTTTCCTTTATCGTAAAATCTGTATATATTACATAAACTTATATTAATTTTATTTTATATTGCAACATTCTTTTCATAAATAAATAAGACTCAATCCTAGTAATTAATACTTGCGGATTGGGAGAATATTTTTGAGGCTATAAAACCCAGGGTGACATTCCCGACTATCTTTTCCTAGCCAAGCAAGATTCGAAAATGATTGAGTAAGGTAATTCATACCTTTTCCTCAACACCACATTTGTTATACTAACAATAGTTTATATCATCTGTGTTATATACACACAGTCTTGTTTTATCTTTTATATTGCGTTATATCTTGGGCAACATTTGTTAAGAATTCGGAGAAAGTTACAAGGCAGAAACATTGAGAAGACATCCAAGGAGAATCTAACATTTCAGAGGTTAGTTATTTTTTAAATTCTTACAATTTACGAAAACAACAATTATAAGATTATCTTTGAATCACATAATATTTTTTCATGCGAAAATTAAAAAACCTTAAATTTGTTTAGATGTTTTCTACTTTTTTCTTAAAAATACCCAACTTTTAAAAAAAATTGAGACTTTTTTCAAAAAACCTTAACGAAATCCTTAAGATTATTTGAAAAAAAAAAGAAGAGTCAAATTTAGTTATAGTTTTTAATTTTTTTTTTTAGTTTTTTTATTGTTTTTTACTTAAATTTTATTAGTTTTGGCCCATGGTGGTCACTGGGAAATGTCCGTGCCTTAGCCGCGGGTGGGATGGGGCGATGCCTGACATTGCCCTAGCTCTAGCAGCCCTATGGCCAAGCCGTGGGCACACCCATGACTTGGCCACAGGGCTGCCCCCCCACGGCCAAGTTATGGTCTCGGGGACTGTGACTTGGCCGCGAGGGTCCAACCCCGTGGCCAAGACGTCCATGGTCCTAGCATAATACCAATAAGTCCACGGGTCAAATATTTTTAC
>JASDQU010817427.1:37760-49224 GCA_032191745.1 Picea mariana
CTGGGCCTCTTTTCATCTTGAGCCCCCAAGACACCATTTTTTAACACTGATCAGGTACAAATACGCATATTCACACTTATCAAATACATGCTCATATATTCGATTATCTTCAGATATTGTTCACGTCGAGTATTTGGTTTTCATGTGTGCAAGTACTTGGTCATCATACATCGACACAACCCCTTCAGGTATATACTCAGCACTGGCATGTAGTCATTCCCTCTATATCACACTTACATTTCCAGTCACACCCTCTGACATTTGGATCCCCTTTCCTGGCTCTGCAATACCCACACCTCCATTTGCATCTTCGGTACTGTCAGCCGGTAGCATTCTTACCCACATGAGTTGTCCCATTCATAGCACCTTTTGGCACTCCTGACACTCATGCTGTTTTTCAAAAACCATTTAGGGGTGGGAGTCCTGATAGTTTTACATCATGTCGTGAATCAACCACATACTCCTTCTCCTCATTTTGCTAGATTTCCCAACAGACTCCCAGATTATCTCTCCGCGATTCTATGGCCGGGTTGCACCTCCGCAGTAGCATGAACCCTCCATTTCATCCACACTCCGTCTACCCATCTGCAAATCTCCCTTCATTTCACCTACCTCATACAGAAACCCACCCATGGGGCCCCCACCCTTCATCAGTTTTCTGAGCAAATTATGCCCTACATGGGCCCACCATATCACATCGGAGCACCCGTTTCTGTATTTGTACACTTCTCCCCAATTGTTCATTATTTATTGTACAAACACCTTTATTTCTAGTTGTTACATTACCTTTTTGTCGTCACCTTTGGCGACCTGCTTCCCTTTTTTGGCCAACCACACCCCATGTCACCCTTGGTTGGAGCACCACTTATCATCCACCCTTGCTGGCATCGTCCATATCTTCAAAGTATCCCACAGGCCACTTACCTCTGCCCTCTGAATTTGTTCACCTTGTCCCGCCTCTGGCACAACTTATCCCCAGTCTTGTCATCCCCCTGACACTTGTCCTCGTTGAATGGTTGTGGCCACTTTTTATCTCACATATACTCCCACCAAGGGAAATCTTGAGTCTTCCCACATCTCGACTTCGTCCATGTACCTCCTCCACTTCCTCACCTCACCTAGTAGATTTCATGAAGCCATTTTCTTCTGGGAGTTGCGTCCCCCTTTTTTTGGTCAACATCAGCACAGTTTTCCAGAAGGGCGACAGTATCTTGATTCTCATTACCCACCCAATGAGAGATCTTGGACAGCACAGGGCGAAACACAATTTCTCCCTGCTGTCATTGACCCCCATAACATTCAATGTCAACACTTTCTCATGTTACGGTGGGTCTTACTTTGCGACTATTGCAGTTAGTTCTTTCATTTGCCGAAGACCTCTGAACTTGGCTAGGCTATCAATGCCCACATAGTCGGTGATACTTATCACCGCAATCACTGCCTACTATTCAGAGTATGTTCATCCACAGAATTTTCTTCTACCTTTATCACGACTGCCCCTAAGGGCGCTGCAGTTGTCTATACCAACACTTCATTCATCTTTTTTGAGTTACATGACATGAGCATGGGGCATGCCCGCCTCGTTTGTACACAGTTTTCTGTTTTACACACCTGATGGAAGGTCAGGTCCTACCGGTTCCTTTTTCCCTCCAACAGATCGCTCTGGATGATCCCACTATTTATCTCTCTTACAACAACATTCTCAGTAGAAGAAACATTGATGGATTTTGTCTATACGTATGCTCCTAACCTCATCTATCAGGGGGCATCTGTTATCACTGAAATTTCGTCTGCACATGGTTACAAGAACTCAGCATTGTCAAACAGTGATGAAGTCATTCGTGAACCTGAATTAACACCAAATCATTCATAAAAGGGTAAAAAACTATACAAAGTGTGAAAAATTGAAGGGCTCTATGAAAACATTGGGCGCGCACGCACATGTGCGGAACAGGAACGCAGAAATCGCGCACATGCGTACGATGCGTGACTATTATCGCAAAAAGCCGCACACCTGAGAAATGACGCATTTATGAGAGTGGTCGGCCTCCCACCCACTTATGGTTCAGCTCCCAAGCCGATTTGACACTCAAATATGGACTGGATTCGACTGGAGGGCTGGTCAAAAACCTAGAAATGCCCTAATTAGCCTCTTTTCACACTACAAACCAGTTAAACAATAGCTCAAAGGAATGCTATAAAAAGGCCATGTATGCACTTCATTTTTCAAGGAGTTCAAAGTAATGTTATGCTGCCATTATTCTCTTGAGGACTCCATCCTTGCCAAGAGTATATTTTCACCATTGCATTGGGCAATCCACCTCACCCCTTGAGTGGATTTGCAAAGAGTTCTTTCATCATTTTCTATTTTTATTTGTTGTAAGAAGAGCTTGCTAGTGGGGGTCCAAGAGCCCTCCCTTGGAGGAAGAAGGGACTCATAGTCCCCTTTCCTCTTGGTGTATTACTTCACTAATAGATCAGCCTCATCATTGGTGACATGGGTCTTATGGTTCTTTTCTTTTCTATGTCCCTATGCTCATGAATTTAGTTGTTATTGCATTTCTTAGTTTAATTCTTAGTTGTTGTTTTTTATTTCCTTCCCTAACTCTTTTCCTTACAGTTGTCCTGCTCAGCAGACCCAACTGAGCTTGCAAGAACCTCTATTTTTCTCACTATGGTGAAGGAAGAGGCGCAACAGTCACGATGGTTAAATCATGCTCCTAGATCTTAGCAAGCCAATGTGCAAGCTTCCCTAAAAGATAAGTCCGTGAAAGCAAAAACTTGACAACAAGAAAAGGGACTTTTACCAATGTGTGCTTGCCTAGAATAAAGTGGAGAAATTTCTCCACGGCTTTAACAAGAGAGAAAGCATGTTTTTTGATATAAGAATACTTGAATTCATCATCTGATAAGCATTGACTCATGTAAGCTACTAGTTTTTTGTTATTCTGGTCATCACATTGTACGAGAATAGCAAAAATTGCTTCCTTCGTGGCATTAGTGTATATAATAAAATCTTTCTCAAAGTCTGGCTTCGCCAAAACCGATGCAGAAATGATTTCCTTCTTAATCCTTACGAAAGCACTCTCGACGTCTTCAGTCCAAGAGAATGAGCGATCTTTCTTGCGAAGATTTTGAATTGGTTTCACCATTAAAGCAAAATCAGGAAAAAATCTATGGACAAAGTTGATAATGCCCATAAAGGCTTGAAATTCCTTTTTGGAAGTGGGGGCCAGAAGGTTCAGAATAACAACGATCCTTTCGGGATCTATGCTTATTCCTTAATCAAAAACAATATTTCCAAGGAGCTTTCCCTTAGTAACATCGAAGATAGACTTAGAAGGATTTAAAGAAATGTCAAACTTTCTCATAAGAACTTTTCTAAGATGACCAAAATGATCCAATCGATTCTTTGAATATACAATCAAGTCATCAAGATAAATCCGAATAATCTTACCGATCTAATCATCAAAAGCTATCTACATAGCTCTTTGGAAGGTGTCACTTGCATTAGATAAACCAAAAGGCATGCATTCATAAGCAAATGTGCCCCAACGTGTAGTGAAAGTGGTTTTGTATTTATCGGTCCTTTTTACCTTGATCTGATTATAACCAAAAAAACCATCAAGCAAGGACATCATTTGTGACCCAACAACTTGTTGCAAAATCATTTTCATATTAGGGAGAGGAAACTGGTCTTCTACGCTCGCTCTATTCAAAGCGCGGAAATCAATGCATAGTCAGATCAGACCAGTTGTTTTCCAAATGGGGAACAAATTGGAAACCCACTCAGAATACTTAACAGGAAAAATTATCCCAGCTTTCAAAAGTTTTTCCAACTCCTTCCTAATAGTAGCTTCATGTTCGGGGTTAATGTGTCTTTGTTTTTTCCTAACTGGTTTTATACACTCCTTGATAGGAATGGCATGTTGTATAAGAGCAATATCAAAACCACAAAGATCCTCATAATACCAAGCAAAAACATCTTGAAATTCATGAAGTAACTCATTGAATTTCAACTTTTCTTCATCAGTACATTGGGAACCTATCTTAACATTCTTTGGGGAATCGAGTGTTCCAATGTTGAAGGAAATGGTTTCACCCACTTTCCTTTTTGACTCCTCTTCTTTATTCTTCTCTTTTTTGCCTACATCACTCGATGAAAATGAAATTTCTAGAGGAGTCAAGCCCTTCAGAATTGTGTTGTTTTCCATGGATATAATCTCCTTGGACTTATATGGTTCATTTTGTATGAAAGCACATATTCTTTCATCACTAGGGAAGACCTGACATGAATCTACATTGTGAGGGATATGAGGACGATATAAATATTGAAAAGTACAATCAGGTCTTTGTGGTAGAAGTTTTCGAGTAGGAGAGGTTGCAAAAATAGCTAACCTGTCAGCCATTGAATTCAGTTCCCTCTTAACATGAGTGATGTTAAATGATAATAAGTTCGAGATAAGCATACAAATAGCTTGGGTGTAGTGTTTCATTAACTTGTTGCTAGGAGAATATATTTTACGTACAAGGTCCACAACAAACTCAGAGTCCCCAAAAACTGTAAGGTGTCCACAACCTAAATTATAGGCATTTTCAATGCCTAGCAATAATGCTTCAAATTCGGTGTCGTTGTTTGTGAAAGAAAATTCTAACCTATAGGAAAAGTTGTGAATTTTATCTACATGTGAGTATAAGATAATTCTTTCTCCATTACCTTCATTGGAGCATGAGCCATCAAAGTGTATGTGCCACATACCATCTTCCAGATCAATTTGTTCCAGGGTAGTGTCATCCTCATCCGCAAATATGGAGTTCACCCCTAAGTCCTCCTCGACATAATTTATGTTAGGCTATGGAATGATTTCTATATATGGTGAGATTATTCCTTCCCTTAGGACTATGATATTCTTTCCATTATGAGGAACAGATAGGTGTGTCCCATTAAGTGAAAGATATCTACCTGTCAAAGCTTGCCAGTCTCTTCCTAAGATGATTGAATAGTTACTTACTGGCATATCAATTAATTGGATATTAAGGGTTATCCTGATTTCAAGATGTTTTCCCAAAACCAAAGTCACGTCTTTGATTTCACCTATAGTCGACTGTTGTAGACTATTATATGAGAGCATGCTTCTAGAATTTTCATTAGGACAATATAAGCCTAGCTCTTCCATAATATTTTTTGACATTACACTTGGGCCCAAACCACTATCAATTAGGCAACAATGGGCTACTTTATCCATAATTTTTACAAAAATGAAAAATTGAGGGTTTTTTACAGGGTGTCTAAAATTATTTACACCTACTTTATTTACAATAGAATCCTCTTMTTTTGCCTCTTCAGAGAGATTGGCTATGGTGGAAGATTTTCCTTCCATGAAATTTTTTAGATGCTTTTGTTGCTCAAGGACGGCAACCATGTCCAGAAGAGTAGCATCGGCCTTGATATTAGCCAATTGGTTGAAAAAGTTATATTTGGAAGAGGGAAGAGGGGAGGGAATTCCTTGACTATCAGAAGTTTTAGTAGCTTTTTCAATAGCAGCTTGTGAATATGAGCTCGGGCTAAAGAAGTACGAGGAGGATCATATTTTCCTTTTGAAGCATAGGATTTATTCCTAGTGTTTATGATCATGACATCCCTTGGTTCTGCCCAATCTAGAACAACAATCATGGTTTCAGGCCTTTTTCCAAATATTTTATCTCTAGCACTCTTCTTTACCTCACAAGTACTTTCCTCATGATTTTCCTCACAAAAGTTACACCAACTGCGAGGCATGATGACATTGGGCTAAATTTTGTTTTCGTTGGGATTCCTAAAAGATGGTGAAGAAGAAGATGATGCCCCAGGAGTAAGTGAAGGGACATTTCCCTTTCGCTCGTATGCTATCATCCAATTATTCATATCATGTACAAGTTGTAAGAGGGCATACATGTCCGTTTGTTTAATTGAGTCTCCCTTGGGAAGACCTATTCTTTCCAACTATTCTTCATACTCTAGACAAGTATGAAGAGAGGAACCAAGATTTTCAATAGATTTTTCTTCAAGCCTATGTCGATAAGGGGAAGGTAGAGCATTATAGTAATGCATAAAAGTGGCTTGGTTCTGGGGGTGAATAAGCTTGGGAATTTTATTATACAACTAGGTGAAACAAAGGTTGAAAGACTTGATAGTCTCACCGTATTTGTACGCAATGTTATTGTATTCTCGTAATTGTTTGGTCGGGCTCTTAGACTGCCCATAAGTGGACTTAAACCAGTAAACTAACTCTTCCCAAGTGAAAAGAATCTTTGGAGGGAGATCGAAAAAATATGATGTTGCTTTCCCTTCGAGAGAGTTGACAAATAAGTGCATACAAGTATCATTGTCATTAGCTCCTATATTGTGACAAGCATTGGAGAATGCCACCAAGTGTTCTTTTGTAGTGACTGTGTTATTTCCTGAAAACCTAGGAAGATGTTCTTTAAATTTTGGTAGCAAACGAGTGGCAGGTGATAGGTTCAAGGGAGAGGATACATGCCATGGGGTAGTAGTAGCATCCTCCTCAAATCGAAAGAGCCCATACTTCTTTATGACCTTAGCAGGGTTAGTAGTTGATTGGACAGGAATATGATGGCTATACAAACTACCAATCACTAATGAGGCTGAAGGTTGAGATGATAAGGCACCTCCACTTCCACCAGAGCCACCCACAGATTTCATTTTGTAAATGATGGGTAAGGGTGAGAAAGATGAACTAGACGAATTAGACAAAGTTCTCCTTAGAGTACCTTGTTGGGTTAACAAAACAATGTTCCTTCTTCCTATTTCAGCGATAGGAGTGATTTCAGGAGACAATCCTCTTCTTCTCCTAGAGATGCGAGGATTTAAGACATGAAAAAGAAGATCAAAACTTTAGGAAAAAGAGATATACAATTGATTCCTAGGCTGCCTTTTTCTGGCCTCCCAACGTTCTCGAACACGTATGTCTTGTTCAATTACTGTCCATGAGCATTCAAGCTCAACCCGGGTATTAGCGGTTTCTAAGATGGTATTGAATAAATTTAAAGCAATGTTGGTTTGGTCTTTAAGATCATGCTCAATATTGGGTTGCCTTGTAACAGGTACTTTCATGAGGAAAAGAAAACAGTCAAAGAATCAAAACAAAATCAGAAATATTTAATGATAATTACGAATACAATTAACCAGAGAGATATGGAAGATCTCCCCAGTATGGTCACCATATAAATGTTGAGTAAAAGGTATGAATTATCTTACTCAATCATTTTTGAATCTTGCCTGGCTAGAACAAGATAGTTGGGAATGTCACCCTGGGTTTTATAGCCTCAAAAATATTATCCCAATCCGCAAGTATTAATTACTAGGATTGAGGCTGATTTATTTATGAAAAGAATGTTGCAATATAAAATAAAATTAATATAAGTTTATGTAATATATACATATTTTACAATAAAGGAAACATAGAGCTCAAAAAAGTAACCAAGTCATAAATACACATATATGAGACAGAATAGAAATCTGATTTTATTTCTTTCTAATATATCAAAAGTGTTTTCTCTTTACAAATCCCCTGCGAGGGCATGGACCAAAGTCTAATTTAGAGATCCCCAATGAACACCATACAAAAAGACTCTGACAATCGAGTAAAACTGAAATTTATAATCTGGATCAGCTTTCCACAAACTGCTGCCATTTTGACTCTGCAAAATATCATTTATCAACCATGAAACTTAATTCACAAATAGACAAAAATACACAGACTGTCAAGGATGGATCAACACCTCTAAAACAAGCGTCTGAAAAGTTTAGTTCAGTCTTGAACCTTGTTGTCCACAATAAGACCTTGATGTCAAAAAGAGAATTAGTATTTGAATAAACTCAAAAATGAATGAAAACTGAAACTATCTCATACAACCAAAGATCAAACCTTAGTCTTGCTTTCTCCTTCTATTATCCACTTGTTTCTTCTTCTCATTCAGCTTTTATTCTTTCCAAATAATTTGAAGTAGTTCAACTACTTTCTTTAGTTAAGTTAGTTTGACTTAAATAATTAGTTTGGGAGAAATAAATAATAATAATATAGTTAAGGGTCTTTAATTAATAATAACTAGGTAATTGGGACCCCTTGTGACTACCGTCATTTCTTCTTTTCAAATAATAAAATATAACACAAAATGGATAATCATTTTAACCACATTTCACCCTTGTATCTCCCTTAAATATCCTCCAAATTGGATATTTAAATATCAGAAATAATTTATATCATATCCAAAAAATATATAAATATCCACATTATCCACAAAATACCAAAACAGAGTTTGTTGTCCAAACATTCTGAAAACCACTAGCATTGTCTTCATCAACTCAAATCATAAAAAATAATAATCTAAAAACCATACTTGCCACTCTGGGAGGCAATTTTCCTTTTTTCACTGTTGTCTCCCTTTGATTTCTAGGAAGTAGCCCGTGGTTGGTTAGACCCTTGAGGTTGTATCTCACTAATCACATGGGAACAATCATCCTTCAAATGCATGTGGGAAGACATAGATTTTGAGGAATCATCAGAGGGAGAATAAGGGGAGGCAGTTGCTTTTCCTTTATCTTACACAGGCTGGGGAACATCATTTTTTAGTCTCTTACTAGCATGTGAAGATTGAACAGGTGAATCAGCATGGGAAATATGGACATTGGGGTTGACAGGTGGCAGAGGCAATGACATAGTGGGCCAACGATGATGCTGACAAACAGGCGGGTTGACAATCTCTTGGCATCCATCATTTGCGGGGACTTCTGGTTGCAAGGGAACATGTTGGGGAACGGGAATTCCAGGGATGTTTTGAGGAGGCTGGAAAGAGGGCCTTTCTGGTCGAGGGTGCACTTCTGGTCGAGGGTGCACTATTCCATGACAAATCCAATTAAAGAACCCATTTTGGAACAGTTGGTTCAATTCTTGAGGATCAACATCAAAATGGATGGAAAATCTAGGCCTTCTATGGCCTCGGTTCCAATTTCCCCTGCCTCTATTATTTTTTCCATTGTTGCCCTTACAGAAAAAGATCATCCTGTAGCAGCAGTTCATCAGTAATGAAGCTCTTAATAAACCATACATGATACTCTTCTTACATGAATCGAAAATTGGCTCAATAATTGACACAAGATACATGAAAATGCATCCATAACAAACCATTCATTAACTGCCAAGTGAACAAGGAGCGATAGGGTTCATGGGAAATATGGAGGGAGTGTAATTAGAGAAAATTGGTATAATGATAGGGGATTAATACATGAATATTTTTCATCAATTAATCAAACAATTTACTGAGTAATAAAGTATCAAAATATCAGTCACCAACACTTGTTGTGTTATCCCTTTGTCGCTTTTACACAGACTTTTCCTTTTAAATTTATTTCACAGAACAGGGATGCAATAAGTGAAATTGGGATTATGAGGGGAATGTAATGAGAGAAAAATGAGAGAATGGCATGGAATTGATATGGATATTGTTCAATACAAAATAAATCAAAACATGCAATCAAAACATATCTTTGTACAAACCTTAAAAGTTTAACAATGTTCACTTTTTTTAAAACAATAATTTAAACTRTTATTTTCRTTGAMAAATTGCTTGTTGGCTTCCAAACAATAATCTATRTGCCCAWAACTATTTAATTACARCARCCATTTTATCCATATAATCATTATATGACAGTCATAACGAACAACATTGCAATCGATATAAGAAACCACAATATCCTTTGAGCCACGACCATTAACTCAATATTTAATCTTTAAAACCAACAGGGACACGCACAGTATTGAAAATCAACTCATATCCACCATATATTAAACCACTCCAACCAATCTGGACATTATAACTCTTATTCGGGCTTCAAACACTTCACACACAGGTGTCCCTTTTATACAATCAACCATAATGATTGAACCAAATAACATTCAATACTTTGATCCCAAGATTCAAACAAATAAGTGGGTACAGATTCCTCCCAGAATTACTAAACAAGGCACCCAACAAAATCGTGCCCAAGTAACCAAGCACGCACAATGCTCCCATCAACCATCGAACTGGAGTAAAATGATATCAATGTAAAATTTAGGGTTTAAGATAGCAAGTGGAAAGTAGGAACAGGTGGTTTGACCAAAGATCCTAGTATTCAAATAGCACAGACAACTCATGCCCTATCACAATTTACCACAGAACCATAACATGTAATAATTCTCTCAGTTGTAAGGGATTCCAAAACAACAAACAACCATTTCCAACAGGAAACAAAATGAATCCAATCCCTTTAATCAATACTATAAAATGAGGACCAAGCACATACCCGTGCCCAACCAAAAAGCATGCATAATGCTTCCATCGACTTCTGGGTGGCGTTAAATTCATACTGTGTAATGTTTACCAAGAAATGGTGAGGTTATAACAAGCAACTAACAACTCAGGGTTTTTCCAAGACAATGCACAAAATACTTTAATCCTTCACCAGTGCTCATTAAAACCCAAGGGGTCGAAATAATGTGTGTAAACTAGCCACGGAGACGAACATGGGGTGAGAAAACTTAATCACAGAGACCTGTATTTTCAATCCATGGGTAGCATACTCGCAAAGCTCAGAGCTTTGGCAAAGTATGGTAACCAATTTCAATAGAGAGGCCAACCCAAATACAGAGCTATGGAAAAGCAAGCTCAAATGCAATCTTTATTCAACAATTCTATGTGAAGGAATACGCACAGCAAGAGCACCACGACCATTTATTTTAAGAATGCAAACAGTCCAGAACCACCACCATGGGAAACCAAGGATGCAAACACCAATACAGAGTTCAAAAGTATCATTACAGCTTAAGAATCACACAAACCACGAGCAACCAGAGCCAAAAATTGATTCAAAAGGCAGAGTAACTATCATGGATGGAAGAGTATGAAAACCCATACCTTGAAAAGCCTGTGCGAAGAAAAACAAGACTGTATATCTCCTTCATGACCGAACAAAGTGAAGCAGCCACAACTACCAGAGCCAAAACAAAATGCAAGAATGAAGGGCTCAAGGGGAGTTTGAGTGACGTGTAATAAATGCACGTCGCTTCTCCCTTCCAACTTCATTCAATTCAAAGTACGAGCCATGCCAATTCACCATAGCACTATACCATTAATCAACCAAATATCCATTGCCATATCACTTTTTCAAATTGCGCCACCCCTTGGTAATGTCAAACTTCTTTAAAATAACAATGTGCTAGAAACATAACCCAATGTGCAACCATTTATGAAACTCAAACAAGGCGCATAACCATAGTAGAAAGGGTCAAGAGCACCCATCCTTTGTCATAATAATACACAACATTAGAACTTGAACATAGTTCTTTAATCCAAAAGGACAGCATTACTATATTCTATCAAAGATCGTTTAAACCATTTAATGCCATGTTTAATACAATATCAA
>JASDQU010817428.1:0-12162 GCA_032191745.1 Picea mariana
AAAAATCCTTATAGTGCATCTATATTTCGATGGCCCTTTGGTCTCACTTGCGACGTACTAATACACTTCTGGTGTTTGACTCTCAACGCCCTTTCAATGATCCAAAATGTCGCTAATATGGAAAATTCATCGATGAATCGTTTTTGGCGTCTGCATTACAACAACGTCTTCCATAGTAGTTTAAGGTCTAAAAAAATTTATGGTGTCACCAAAATAGTTTAGATCGTCTCTATTGCGATGACATTTTCCGTCGTAGTGGCGACAACATGTAAACCATACATTTTCCTCGGAAGTAAGAGGGCATGCAAATATACGTCAGAAGTGAGATGCCAATTTGTTGTCACTGTAAAATTGAGCCTTGGATGACACACATCCGTAAGAAACGCTAGATTTGAGACATAAGAATGTGCATTGGAAGTGATATGGTACCAAAAATGACGTTTGGAGGGGCCAACGTTTGTCATGAATCTGACAACATCACGTTAGAATTACGTTGAAAGGGACGTCGGAAAATGACCCAAATTTACTAGTGTATGATTTTCCATTAAGGAACAATATTCTTCATTCATTATCATGTCCCAATTTGGATGGCCAAAAGCTTATGCAAATTTTTATGTCGTGGAAAAGTTTCCCCTGCGGATAGGTGAAACCCACCTTGGATCAAGATCCCTTTGATCCAAAATAAAGAAAAAAAAATGTTGTAATATAGTTTCCCCCCTAGATCCACTCTATATGTCAACAATTAGAATGAGAAGAAAAGGATAGATGACTTACCTCTTTTCTGCCGGTTGTCCTCACTGCTTATACCTTTGATCTTGATTTCCAATCTCTTGGCACAAGAGAAGTCCTGTAAAGAGAAAAACAACACCTCCTTCTTCCATGATATATTTTTAAGTAGAATAGATCTATCAATGTTGAATTAGATGAAAATATACATGCATATAATGAACAATATAAACATGAGTGGAATAGGCCAAGTTATATTATGAAAAGCAATAAATAGTGAAGCATTTGAAACATTAATGTCGATGTTACAACAACTCCTCCAAGATCTCCTTCCTAGCCCCTTGAATGTCACAAATTCATAAGTATGATACTTTGAATTTCGTCCTCCCCATTTCACCCAAGAATGGACTTCATTATATAGGAGTTGAGGCAAAATAACCATAGGATAATTTTGATGAGAGGATGGGATCAAGTGAGGATTTAGCTGGAAAAACAAGATTGACCTTGCCTTGGATAAAGGGTAGCTCGAACCAACCTCTAACCTCTAACAAACTGAAATATCTCGGAAACAACCTCTCAAAATAAGGCATAATTGTTGCAACTACTTCATCACCCCCCCTTAACTAAGCACATGGTGAGATTATCGCTCCCTTGTAACTGGACAAGGAGCAATGATCATGGTTTATCCCCCTCTCCATGTGCACAGGGGGGTGATGAGGCTCAAAAAAGGCCAAAAACTCAAGATGAAAGTTAGTACTTCAACCTCCAAATGATAATTTTCCCTTCCAACATTTCTAGGGATTATAACATGCACTCTTTCATTGTGGCAAAATTGTGACACTTTAAATACGACACTTGGTAGTGCGACAAATAGGTGTGTAACATTTTCTAAATAACAAGTCTCTAAAAATTGAGCCAAAAGAGAAGAGGCTTAATAAAATTGTGAAGGTGTACATTGTTGATTTGTAGGATCATTGGAAATATCACCGACTACTTCTCATGTTGAACAGAGCCATCTAGGAAACTCTGGCGCTAGTGCAGGTTCATGTTCAATGGATTGAACTGGAGGAAGTTGAGTAGACAATGGTCTATTTTGTTAAGCATTAAATCATAGCACATTACCCATTAATTGGGGAATATTACATTAGTATTTTTATTTTATTTATGTCGGCTTGGGTCCATTAGTTGTAATTGTACCTCCTAGTCTCCTATATATACCAAGGAGACCTTTTCATTTGGAATCATCTTGTATTTGTGAATTAATGTGATGTATAAGGAGGTTTACCCCTCGAAGAGGCTTACTATTTGAATTTATATATTTTTCAAGGCATGGAGTACTTATTTTGAAGTTTTTATTCTATTTTGATAATTGGTTCTTAACATTTGGTATCAAAGCTAGACAATCCTCAGGATTGGCTTCTTCAAAACAAGTCTTCTTGGAATTTTCACTACAACTTTTTTTCTGGAAGGTTTTAGGATCGAGAATTTATATGGTGTAGAGAATACATATAGAGATAACTTGGGTCCAGATTTCTGATCTTGGTTCGTTACATATTTGGAGATACATTATGTTCAAGTTAGGATTTTTGACTAGTCCCAAAACTAGTCTGAAACAAGTATTCTTGGAATTTTCACTCCCATTTTTTTTTTGTCTTGGTTTCAGGTTCTGAAAATTTTACAGTATGAAGGAGGAATAGTGAACTATCATGCGTACAAATTCCATCCCTTTATTCGTTGTACTCTGAAATTTATTCTCTGAAGAAATTAGGGTTTATAGTTGGTTCAAATGTTATTCTAAAACAAGTGTTCTTGGGAAAACTGTTATATATGAAGCTACAGACCTTAAAATTGAGTGAGACTTGTTCCATTGGTTAGGGTACAGACAAAAGTTTTACTGGTGAAAATTGTGATTTCTGAAGTGAAGACAATGACATGCGACATATCGTACAAGTTTGCTCTCTTGAAAGGAAAAATATCACAACATCTTGGGGAAGTTATCATAAAATTCTCTTGGAGAATCTAATATTGGTCTAACTAGTGGGGTTGGAAAGAAGCCACAACAAGATACCTCAAGCCAAAATTTTAGACCAAAAGGGATGAAATTGTAGAGCTACAACAGAAGAAAGGTCAGCTATCAGAACAATCTATGAATCATGGTTTTAAAAGGCGTGTTTTTTTTTTTTGGAAATTTGCATATGTTTTGAATAGAAGATCTAATTGGGGTGATTCAAAAAGTGGAATAAAGTGGTTTAAAAGGAGTATCACAGAAAATTGGGGGAATGTTATGGCTTTTTAGGTACAAACATATTTCGACGTCTCTAAACGTAGGAGTTGTCATAACTTGTCAGCGCTACAACTCGAGGACAATGTGGTTCTTCCACGTACCTAGAGTATATCCGAATGCCCCTTCCAAATGGTTTTGCATTAGACAACACTACTATGGATTTGATCTCCCACGTACTTGGCATATATCAGGAGACCCTCTAGAATCCTGAGATCAACCGAGTAAACCATTTGGACTTCTTGTTGCTATAGTACTCCGAGAACAACACTCAGGGAGATCACTCTCTAGTACCTGGGTAGTTGGATAGTACAACTAAGGGCATGGTCAAGCCTCCTTAGTTAGTGCCCTGAGATATTGGACTGAGTACTATTGTTGGAACTTGAACATATATCAAAGAGTTATAACACCTCACACTCCCTTGTCTGTGAGGACCTCTGCCTAAGACAATTATGAATTCCTACCTTGCAATGATACTTGGCCAACATGCCACCAAAAAAGGGAACTTCTACACCAAATAAGCCCTCAAAAAATCCTACTTTGACTATTGATGAAGGTGAATAAATGCGCGAGGATCTAGATGATTTACAAAAGAAGGAAGTAACAAAAGATGAACTATAAAGGATGATGGATTCAATTGAAGCTAAGATGGAAGTGACTATGGATGCTAAGATGGATGGCTTAAAAGGGGAGATCATGGAAGGGTTGAAAAAGTTTCTAATAGAGAGGCCACCTGAAAGTGCCAACGTATCCCATGAAATTCATGATGATGACACCAGGAAGATGAATCAAGATGGGAGAAACTCCAGTGTTGGGTTGAAGACCAACCACTTTTCTAAGATCAATATGAGAAAGTTTGATGGCAAGGATCCAATCACATGGATACTCCAGATGGAGCAGTTCTTCGTTCTACATGATGTGCCACACACACAAAAGGTATGAATTGCATCCTTATATTTAGAACCTAATCATTTTGTGTGGTATCTATGGATTTGTTCTCGAAAATATCTTGTCACTTGGACAATTTTCACCAAAAGAAATGATAACACACTATGAGGATACAAGGAGCAATACATTCTTCAGCCAATTGATAAATCTCAAGCAAAAGGGTTCAGTTGCGGAGCACATTGAGAAATTCCAAAGATTGAATATAAAGGTAATGAATATTCTAGATGATCACCTGATTGATGTCTTCATAGGAACTTTAACAGATAACATTCAACATGAGGTTCGCCTTTGGGAACCCAAACCATTGGAGAATGCATTCAGGGTGGCAAGAAATGTTGAAAGTAAAAATCTGACTATGGCTACTAGAAGGACCACCCCTAACATCTATTGAGAGAATAATATTCCTTCTTCTAAACCACAACAAACTACAAGTTTGACACCTCAACAATTGGAGGAAAGAAAAGAAAAAGGTTTATGCTTTAATTGTGACAACAATTATAGTAAAGGACATAAGTGTGGTGATAAGAAATTATTCTACATAGATTGTGAAGAGGAACAAGAACAAGAACCATCTCAATATAAAGATGTAGAAGATATTTATTTTGAAGAGATGAATCCCACCATATTATATCATGCATTGGATGGAATTATCACTCCTCAAGCCCTCAATATTGAAGGATATATCAAAAAGAAAAAGGTAATAGTGCTAATTGATTTTGGTAATACTCATAATTTCATTCATTGCAAATTATCCAAAGCTCTCAATTGATTTATATATCCAATTCCAAAGTTTCAAGTAATGATTGAAAATGGAGAAACTATCAATTGCTCAGAAAAATTTCGTAAGATCAATCTTAATATGGGGGAATATGTAATGAATAGTCCAATGATTTCTATACCGATGGGTGGTGTTGATGTTGTACTAGGGGTCCAATGGTTACAATCATTGGGAACAATGGATTTTAATTTTCAGGAACTTTTCATGAAATTTTCATTGTAAGGAAAGGAATTTGAGTTAAGGGGTATCACATGGAAACCCAGTAAGGTGGTAAGCTCCAATAGCATGACAAAATTATTAAAAAAGGGGCATCAATGTGTAATTGTACCACTATGCTCACTAGATGTTCAAACATCTAAGCCATCTATTCCCCTAGATCTCCAAGGGATCATTAATAAGCATTCCAAAGTATTTGAAGATATTCCTAGAGTTCTTCCACCCACTCGTGATCATAATCATGCTATTCACTTAATTCATGGGAGTGTTCCTCCTAAATTCAGGCCTTACAGATACTCTTATGCCCATAAGAGTGAAATTAAGCGTATTGTTGAAGAAATGTTAGAGGTTGGCATTATTAGACCTAGCTAAAGTTCTTACTCTGCACCGATGGTAATGGTACTCAAGAAAGAGGGCTCATGGTGTATGTGTCTAGATTATAGAGAGCTCAAAAAGATCACCATTAAAGATAAGTTTCCCATTCCCATCATTGATGAATTGTTAGATGAACTACATGGAGCAATCTACTTCACAGATTTCGATCTCCATTCAAGGTATCATCAGATTAGAATGAAGGAAGAAGATATCCCAATAGCAACATTTAGAACTCATGAAGGCCATTATGAATTTTTGGTCATGCCTTTTGGCCTTACGAATGCACCTTCCACATTCCAAGGGTTGATGAATTCCATTTTCAAGCCCTTCCTTCGAAAATTTGTGTTAGTATTTTTTGATGATATACTGATCTATAACAAGTCTTGGGAAGATCATGTTCGACATGTTGACAGGATACTACATCCATTGAAGCAATGGCACCCTTACCTAATAGGTAGGCACTTCAAGGTTAAAATAGATCATGACAATCTTAAATAATTCTCGGGGAAAAGACTATCTCCAAAAGAGAAACAAAAATGGGTGACCAAGATGTTGGGTTATGACCTTGAAATCATCTACAAAAAAGGGAAGCAAAATGTTGTGGTAGATGCACTCTTAAAAAAGGATGAAGATGTTGAGGCATTTCTCTATGCTATCTCTATCATCCAACCTGATTGGATAATAGAAGCAAGGGATGAATGGAAGAATGGTGAAAAAATGTGGACTCTCATTCAAAGGTTGCAACAAGATTCTAGTGCATCCGATACATTTACATGGAAAAATGATTCACTATGATACAAAGATTGCTTATATTTATGTAAGAACTCCCAACTCAAACAAAAGGTACTTTTGGAATTGCATGCCTCTCCAGTAGGAGGGCACTCGTGATTTTTGGGATGGACTTAAAACTGATCTTCAAAGGTTTGTATCAGAATGTTTGGTTTGTGAACAAAATAAGGTGGAAACAATTAAGACCCCAGGTCTTTTACAACCATTAGTCATTCCAAGTCTGCATTGGGAGGAGGTTTCCATGGATTTCATCACAGGGTTACCAAAGTCTGAAGGAAAGAGTGTCATCATGGTGATTTTTTATAGACCTACCAAGTACACACACTTTTTTTAACTCTCTCATCCTTTCAAATCCAATACAATCGCTACCACATTCATGGAGACAGTTCAAAAGCTACATGGAAGCCCAAAGATTATTGTAAGTAACATAGATCCCATCTTCACTAGACATTTTTGGACATAATTATTTTCTTATTTGGGTACTCAATTGGCTCATAGCTCATCTTATCATCCTCAATCTGATGGAAAAATTGAGATAGTGAACAAATATCTAGAAGGCTACCTTCGTTTCTTTGTCCTTGATAAACAAACACGATGTTTCAAGTGGTTACCCTCGACATAATGGTGGTATAGCACTTCCTTTCATATTGAAACAAAAATGACACCATTTATGGTGTGTTATGGATATCACCCATCATCCATCACTTTTTATCTAAAAGAAAAATCTAAGGTTCAAGCAGTGGAAGATCACATTGAGCATCAACAACAAGTTCTCCAACTCTTAAAGGACAACCTAATCATGGCACAAAATCACATGAAACAACAAGCAAATCAACATTGTAGTGAAATAAGTTTTGAAGTAGGGGATTGGGGATTTTTAAGACTACAACCATACAAACAGATGTCCCTCAAGCAAGATAAGAAGGATACTAAATTATCATCGAAGTACTATGGCCCTTATAAGGTGTTGCAAAAGATTGGTACTATGGCATACAAATTGGAGTTGCCTGCATGTTCACGAGTACACCCAGTTTTCCAGTTTCATACTTAAAGAAGGTTATATGTGACAAGATCCCAGTTCAAACTACATTTCCATAACTTTACGAGGAAAAAAAATCATATTGGAATCTGAAGCTATCACTGACAAAAGAATTCACCAGCAGAGGAATAGATCAATTTCAGAGTATCTCATTAAGTGGAAGAAACTACTTGTTGAAGATTTCACATGGAAAGATGAGTCTTTTATACAGAAGCATCCAAAACTACTCAAGCATTGAGGACAACACTTGTCTAAAGGGGAGGGCCATGTTAAGCCCTAAATCGTGTCACGTTACCCCTTAATTAGGGAATATTACATTAGTATTGTTATTTTATTTATGTCGGCTTGGGTCCATTAGTTGTAATTGTACTTCCTAGTCTCTTATATATACCAAGGATACCTTTTCATTTGGAATCGTCTTGTATTTGTGAATTCATGTAATGTATAAGGAGGTTTCCCCCTCGAAGAGGCTTATTATCTGAATTTCTCTCTTTGTCAACGCGTGAAGTACTTATTATGAGGTTTTTATGCTATTTTGATAATTGGTTCTTCACATATTTTCATCCTCGCTATCATCATCTTAAGAAGAGAGATGAATAAGATGATAAGATGGAACAAACATCAAATTAGGCTCACAAGCCAAGAGTTTTTTTATCAAACTCAACATCTCTTCTAATAATTATTTCATTAGAATGAGGTTGAAGAAGTTTATAATCTTTTACATCTTCAAAATATCCAACAAAAATGCACTTCTCACTTTTAGGCTATAATGCTTTCTTTTTTTCACCAAGAATGTGAGCCCAAGCTTCATTACCAAATACATAGAAGTGGCTTACATTTGGTTTAAGTATACTCCATTCTTCTTCAGGAGTTATATTTTCAAAGCCTTTTCAGGAGTGTGATTTACTGTGTAATTGGCACATTTACTGGCTTATTCCTAATAATGAAGACTTATTCCGTTAAATTGGATCATCAAATTTGTCATTTCTTTTAATGTGTGATTATTTCTCTCAGCAACACCATTTTGTCATGGTGTATATGGAACAATATGTTGCATTTGAATGCCCTGTGTAGTAAAATAAGTTGTAAATTTTTTGTTCACATATTCTCCTCCATTATTTGTTCTTAACCTCTGTAGTTGATGTCTATATTGTTTTTCTATAAGGGCCTTGTAGGCCAAAAATGTTAAAAAATACACTTGTAGTTTTAAGAAATAATCCCAAGTGCATCTAAAGAAGTCACCAACGAAATTTAAGAGTACCTGCACCTAGAGAAAGAAGGAGAAGAAAGTGGACCACTCAAATAACTATGTATAAGCTTCAAGGGGGTCGAGGTGTGCCAAGAGGCATGTTTGTCAAAATTAGCTCGATGATGTTTTTCGAGAACACAATCGACAAAAAATCCATATCTGCAAGAAATGAGAGGAAGACCAATCATCTCATTTTAATTTCATAGCTACTGTAATGAGCAATAGTTTAGATGACCAAACTTGCTATGATCCAATGCCATAAAAATGATAGAAAGTCAATGATTACAGTCCACTTCGAGGGGGAACCCTCCTTTTACAATATATCCAATTCATAATACAATATGAGATGAGTTAAGATGATCCTAAGACTAGGTCTCCTTGTTATATATACAGGAGACAAAGTGTACAATTATAATGAAAGGGTGCAATGAAGTGCTCTAGACGACATACAAATATAACATTAGAAATGTGATAATTCAATACATAGGGCTTAATAAGGGGTTTTATACATAACATGTGGATTTGTCTAGGGATGAACATGCCACTCCCCTTAAAACACGTATTTTCCTCAACACATGACAACAACGGGTGTGTCTGCATGAAGAATTATTCTTCCCATGTCACCTCTTCCACTGGTAGGTTCTTCCATTTGACAAGGTACTTATTAATTGCTCGATTTTGAATCTTCTTAATCCATGTTTCAAGGATTGTTTATTGTTCTTGTATGATTTTCCTTTCTCCAATGATCTCTGATAAAATAGTTTGCATCGAGATCTTGTCATTGATTATCTTCTTTAAGAAAGAAACATGGAACATTGGATGTACACTTTCGAGTCGCAAATGAATAGCATGGGCATGATCTTAAGTAGGTGGAAGATCCTTAAGGATATTTCCAAATACCTCAGAATGATTGTTGATAAATTTTTGGAGATCTATTGGAGCAGAGGATATAGATGTTTGAACATCTAGTGAATGTGATTGTGCAATTACACCATGGTGTCCCTTTTTGAGTAATGTTGTCATGTTGTTAAATATATCACTTTAGAGGGTTTCCATTGGATACCTCTATGCTCAATTTCCTTGCCTTCTGAGGAAAGTATCAAGGAAAGATATTGAAAATTAAGGGCCACTATCCCAATGATTGTAACCATTGGACCCCTAAGACAACATCAACACCACCCATTTTGATGGAATTCATGGGACTATCCAATAAGTACTCCCCCATATTGAGCTTAATACTATGGCACTTCCCATAACAATTTATGGTACCTCCATATTCAATCACTACTCAAAACTTTAGTGCTATATATACAAAGCAATTGAGATCTTTTGCTGATTTGTAATTGATGAAGTTGTGGGTACTACCAGAATCAATCAACATTGTTACCTTTTTCTCTTTGATATATTCTTCCATCTTGAGGGTTTGTGGAGTACTGATGTCGACCAATGCATGTCAATATATCGTTGGAGTAGTCTCTTATAGATATAGATCTTGTGATGGTTCCAATTCTTGATCTTCTTCCTCTTCATTGTCTATGTAGATTTCTTTCTTCTCATTGCATTTATGCCCCTTACTGTACTTGCTGTTACAATTGAGACATAGTCCCTTTACTCTTTTTTCATCCATTTCCCAAGGTTTCAACCTTTTCGATTAAGGTATGCTTGTCTTATGAAACCCAAAATGATATCTACTTCTTGTGTACACTCTAATGGTAGGCTTGTGTGTAGCCTTATTCTTGGCTTGAATATGACGAGCAAATTGCATAGCTTCTATAATCTTTGCAGGATGTCATAAGGAAAGCTCATGTTTAATGCCTTCTTTTAATACAACCATGTAATATTCCAACAAATTTTCATCTCTTACATCATCCACCCTTGTGGCCAATACTTGAAATTCTGAATCATAATCTTCAATATCACCTAAGTGCTTGATTCTTGTCAATTTACTGAAGTAGTCATGTTCCCAAACTTTCCCATATTGTTCTTCTAAGTCTCTTGTAAATAAGACAAAAGTATAATGATTAAAAAGGGGCTTCCTTTTAACTACCCATTGATACCAATGATATGGTTTTATCTCAAAGTTTAAAGTTGCCATGTAAATCCTTTTCTTATCATCTATAATATTATGCAGTTCAAAATATTGCTCTATTTGGTTCACCCAAGTAAAGACCTTTTTTCTTCTAAAATTCTTCAATTCAATCTTGGGAAAGTTGAATTTAGGATCCACACCATAATTAACTCCACTATTAGAGTTAAATCCACTTAAAAATTGTTTATTAACATGTTGTTCAACTTGAATACTACCTTTGTTTTCATCAGTTCCTTGAATTTTGATATCTCCTTAAGGGAGTCTCTCATATAGAGCAAGAAAGATCATGGAAGACAAGGAAATTTTCAATTCCTTAATGGATTTTTGTATTTCTTCTTTATTTTCATCGATCTTCTTATCCATCTTGTTTTCCATTTCATCCATATTTCTTTTCATATTTTCATCCATCTTTTGTTCCATTTGTTCCATATCTCTTTTCATCTCTTCCTTATTTTCATCCATCTTCGTTTTCATGTCATTATTATTTTCATTCATCTTCTTCTCCATATGTTCCCCATTTTTAGTGATCTTCTTTTCCATTTTTTCCCTATTTTCAGTGATTTCTTTTCCATCTTGTGAAAAATCTCTAGGATTTCATCTTGAGACATGGTTGAGCTCTCTGGAGGTTTAGTTGGTGACATAAAATTTGGAGGATACTTTGAATCCATGTGAGAAAATAATAATTCTCCCTTCTTTCCTCTTTATCACAAATTTTGAATCACCAAAAAAAGATCTTCCAATAAAAAGTTATGCCAATTGTAAGTTACGTACTTTTCAAACCCTTAATTTGGAGTCTGTCCTCCTAGTCGACCTTCCTTCTGAAATATTTCTGATTTTTTGGGCCTTCTGAGTCTAAAATTTTGTCTTGTAGTACTATGATATGTCTTCTTTGAAATGCCATAGGTCTAACCAAAATTTGATGTGCCAGGTGAAAGTTATGGCAACTTTCCCAATCCTTGGTGATTTTTGGATTGTTTTGGAGAGCGAACTTGTACAGAATGCCACATGCCCAATATTTAATATCTGATTTTGAAAATTGTACCAGAAATATTATTGACTTTACCCTTTCAATTGTATCTAGTTTCAATAAATTTTGATCCCCAAGGAAGAATATATGATTGTTTTACCAAGAACACTCATTTGAGACTAGTTATATTACTAATCAAAAACCCTATCTTCCACAATGTATATATCCGAAATTATAACAACACTGAAGCTGAAATGTGTACCATAGATACCCTGATATGTGTTCTAAAAAACATCCAAGTTTTCCTATTTTAATCATCATAGAAAACAGTTACAGCGAAAATACCAAGACGACTCATTTAAAATTGAATTCAGGGTGGGTCAAAAACCCTATCTTCCATAGGTTGTATCTCCAAAAGTATAATGAGCCAGAATCTGAAATTTGTACCATAGATACCTTGATATGTCTTATAGATAATATCCAAGTTTTTTTTTTTATCTCAATCATCCTAGTAAAAAAGTTATAGTGAAAATTCTAAGATGATTTGCTTAGAGAAGAAAAACCCTAGGATCATTGCTCTAATATTAAATGTTATGATCCAACGCCTTAAAAATGATAGAAAGTCAATTTTTACAATCCAATTCAAGGGGAAAAACTCCTTTTACAATATATCCTATTCAAAATACAATATGAGATGATATAATA
>JASDQU010817428.1:16902-29228 GCA_032191745.1 Picea mariana
ACCAACTCCCTTGTTTCATAGCACCAACTCTAGGAAGCACCAAATCCCTTGTTTCAGAGCACCAACTCCCTTGTGAAACATGTTTTAACCTGCAAAGGATTACAATCCTCTCGATCTCCTCCCTACCACCCTCATTGCATAAAAATGTTTTATGGCTTCTTTCTTGGACTCTGCTCCTGCTTTTGATATTATGATGTAGACTGTAGAGACACCTTCCTTCCACCATGTTTTTCTACTTTATACAGTCTTTCAAAGGGTATGAATTTGAACCATTATGTATTTTATTAATGAACCATTGAACCTTTTCATTTATTTAACAATTATGTTATTTAATAACACATTTCTTCTTTTATTATTATCTTTTAAAGTTTACTGAGTGACCTTGGTTCCTCTTTCAATGATATCAGTCTTTGATCATTTAATTGGCTTTAAGTGCATTGCATGTATAGAAATGGACATGCACTAGATTCATGGCCCTCTTTTCTCATTGGACCAAACATTGTGGCTAATAGTTTAGGGTGCAAAGCCTATTCTATACTATATCCCGAAGGCACTTCTTTATTGACCAAATGACCACATACTATAACCAGGTGTTATCCTAGTTAGCACTTAACCCAACAAAACTTCCATATGAATTTGACCTATGACCGAGAGTGAATAAGTACGAGCATTTATCGTGGAAGTTTAGTCTCATCTATTGATTATTTACCTTTGATCTTGATCTGATGGTGTGAAGTTAATTTCTTATTGAATGGACGATCATGTCTTATATGGGGGCTAAAACAAATCAACAGTCAAGACTTAATCTGCTATTGAATGGACGATCTACAATCATTTTGGGATTTTTGGATTTCGACATTTTAGTTAGTAAGAGAGACTAGACATCCATGGAGAGTCGAATCCGTAAAATGACGTGGCCAGATTACGTCATGTATTAATTAATTTAATCGTGGATTAACCCTAAACTTTGGCCTTCAGTGCTTCAAGCATTTTTGTTGGTAGGATACGTTGGACATCCCTAGAGGCCATAATCCCGGAGATGACATGACATGCTGATGTCACGTATGGTGATGTGGACCCATGGTATGTGTGCCACGTGTCACTCAGAAATGAAAATATTGGGATCCTAAAAATCATTGAATTAATTTGACACGTGTCCCCACATGGCACCCCTACCGCGTGACACAAGACACATCATCAACTAAACAAACAATCCACATTACCTCCACTCTTAGATTCGACAACCTGCGTGATTTTGAAACTTTGTAGCTTTGCACTTTGTGGCTTTGGCACTTCGTAGCTTTTCCTAGTCTCCAATAATCACCGAAGTGGAAAAGTTACAGAGTCCTAAAACTTATGCTATCCTTCCATTATTTATTTAATGTCTCACATTACTCTTGAATTCTTCCCTCGATCTAACGATTGGTGGGATTTCTGGGCTTCAACACTTCATAGCTTTGTTTCTCTTCCTTATCTCCAATAATTGTCGAAGTGGAGAAGTTCCGGAGTCCTGAAACTTATACTATCCTTCCACTACTTGATACAACGATTGAGATTCTTCCTGAAATCTTGATCATATGGATATAATTTAATCCCCCTTTATAAAGAGAGTGTATTGTCGATCAACAGTTCTGATTCATTCTAAAGAGGACAATCAATGGCTAGGATTCTTCTTCAACTGTAACATGTTAACTTCTACAGATCTACAGGGCTTTAGATCTCAATAGTGCTTCGACACGACACTTTCCTTCCCAATCTTTCCTTCGACCTTTCAAAAGGTCTTAACGTTGCATGCTCTGATTCTGTGCGTTAATTGATGTGCTTCCCTCCTGAGCTTTTCATTCCTTCTGTGCGTTCTTCTGCATATTTTTGCCATGATTGACATCAATGACAACTAATTTTCAACAGAAACCATAAATGAGGATATATGGACATTCTTAGTAATCAATGTGCTTCATCATTTTTATCATCCCATTTGGCTTATTTGTGGCATTAGTGGGGGATTTTTCTTTTCCCAAGGTAATCCAATACAATCCTTTACTTCGTAGTACATCCTCCATATGGGATTTCCATGAGAAGTAGTTGGTATTGGTAGGAAAAACATCACTTAAACTAGCCATATTAAAATATGTGGATAATATGGATTCAAAAGAAAAAACTATCATGCTCTCGGGTTGTATAATAGTTGGTGATGGAGTGTATTGTTAAGGCACTCCATTATGTGAAGTTACTGGTTTGAAACCCTCAACTAGCCTTGTGTGTCGTGTGAGGGGCCATCTTGGCATGCCTGGGGTTGTAGTGGTAGTAGTCGGATAACATGACCACGTGTCACATGAGCACATGCCTGGCTAGTTGATGATTTCTCCAGTAAAAAAAAAAAACTAAAACTATCTATTTGGATGGAAAGCTATTGAAAAAATAAACATTTAAAAAATGGCTTTGAAAATGGACTTTGGATGTAGAAATTATGCCCTTTTAAAAAAAGAAATAAAAGTAACCAAAGTGCCACATGGCAGGTTGTAATATCCCTAGTTCTAATCTCTTCAATTATAATGTAATTGTGAAAATACTAATTAGGCTAGTGAGTCGATATATTTGAGTGGGATAGCCTATATGAATTGATATGGCCAAGTGCCAAGCTATGTAAAATGTACATTAAAATTATTAATAAAAACAATTATCACTGGCTGCGATACAAGTGGGACGGTAATGATGGAGGGCTATGATTCCAAAAGTGAGGGGGCTAAAGAGGGGTCTGAGGGGTCTGAGGGGTTACCCATTTGTATGAATCCAATCCATTCATATTAATGTTTATCCACCTTTGAAATATCAAAGAGTTATTAAAGTGATGTAAGAGTAGTAGGTGGGAAAGATCAACTTACCAATTTATGATAGAATGGGATGAATACAACCACTTTTTGGAAAAAATGAGAGTCAAGCTTGCTTGAGAAGAAAAGGAAATTCAAGTTCATTTTTGAGTCAATTTTTCATGTTGGTTTTGGAGAGAAAGAACAAGGTTGATTGCTAGAAAAAGAAAACCAACCATGTTATTCTTAAGAAGAACAACCATTGTTGGATTGAGTTTTATATTGAAATTGAGACTGTAGGCCTGTAATGAAGGTTGTATGCATGTAAGTGACATTTCCTATTGATGAAATTGCTCAAGACTCTTGAGAATGATGCTATGAGCACTCTTGGAGAAATTGAGAGTTCTTGGAGTCTCTAGCTGTGATATTTCTAGCTAACTGAGTGCATTGGATCCCTGGAGGGAAGTAGGAAGGCCCAATGGATTGCATGGAAAAGAAGGGGGATAATGTTGCTTGGGTTCTATAGGTTGAAGGGAATAGAGTTGGTGGATTGGAACTGTTGTTGGAGTAGAACTTGGGTTTTGGGTTGCTGACTTTGGAGAGTGGAAAACTAACAGAGCAATACCTCCTTGTGGACTCATAGCCTCAGCTTAAGGTGGATTGTTATTGCAATTTGGAACAACAAGCCTATGGATGGGAAAAACATCCCCTGTACATAGCCAGTCGGTTCAACAATTTGAAGATACGTTTTCTCTGGTGTTTTAAATGTTAAATTTATTGTGTAAAATGTTTAATTTGAATGTTGTTGTGTTTGTTTGATAATGCCTACATTCATGGGTTTTTAGAAATGTTGTTATTTTCATGAATTAGTTAGCATGTGCCTACTATTGATTTTATTGTGTCAAAAAAATATTTAAGTGGGTTTAGCAGGAAGGGTTCTTTACAATTGGTACCAGAGTTGTAGGTTACAACACTAGGCCTGCTACAACACACATAGAGTTTTTTTTGTTGTGTTTTATTTGGGAAAAAACTTTCAGATTGATCCAATCCTTGATTTTTGGGCATATTTTAGATGGAAATTGACATGGGTATGTCAATAATTACAATACAACAAAGGGTTTTGTCCAGGGAGGCCGAAAGGGTGAAATTTGTGGTAGTTGCATAGGGTGTTGGGGTGAAATTTGAGTTCGCCCAGTAAAAGGAATCAAAGTGAGCACCCCTTGCAATTTGATTATTTGTGTTGGTTTTTCCATAGAAAAGGTCACTATGGTTGTAGAAGGGTCAAAATTTGGCTCAAATGGCCAAGTCAAGTGTTTTCATGACAATCGCAAGCCCGAAAATTATGAAAATCAGCTAAGTATAACAATGTTATTTGGTTGTAGATACAGTGTGTATCGGTGGATAATGTAAATCAGTCATTGATACATCAACAAGAAAATATTTTATGGAGCCGCTAATGAAGGAAGCGTTTTGGAAAGAATATTTGATTTTGTCATCAAAACATCGACGAGAAGTTGTGATTCCATCACTGATACATCGACGAAAACGAATGATATTTATTAGCAATAGAGATGGATTTTATAGATGAGAAACATAGATTTTTCGTCGATATACTGATGAAAAATAATGATCTTTTATTGATGAATAAAGAGTATTCCACGCCGATACGTCGGCAAGGAAAAGACATGTGGGCCAAAAATGTGATTTTTGGCATTGGTATGTTGGCAAGTAAAGGACATTTTGTCACCTATACATCGACAAAGAATGTGATTTTAGCATCAATACGTTGACAAGTAAAACATACTTCAACGTTAACACATTGACAAAAAATGAGATTTTGGCATTGAAACATCGATGAAATGGGAAGATCTTGGAGTTCCAATAAAGGGTCTATATCGACAAATGAGAAAGATCTTGATCATTGATAAAAGAAGAGAAGAAGGAAAATAAGAGAAGATAAGAAGAGGAAGAGAGAGAAGAAAAGATAATGAAAGTAAATCATATGATTGCATGGTTTTATTTCACTTAAATAAGTTTACTTTTTATCATCTGGGATACCCCCCGTGCCTTTTAGGAGTTGACCTAAAGTGCAGAGGAAAGTGTACAGAGGTGACATTCGTGCACTCCATCTTGAGGCCCCAGTTAGCACTCGTGTTTGTACCTTTCACAAGGGTGCTAGTTCAGGTGGTAATAGGAAGGAGACCTAAGATATTTATAAATGTTGTTTAAATTTTAATGCATTCTTATGAAATAGTGGCATGTCATGTTGTGATGGTTGTGAGATAATAACCAAAGCAAGTCAGGAGATATAATCCTATTACAGAAGTGAATGCCAACAAATTTATCCATGTGTGAGGCCATAATGTGGTTTGATATGAAAAGGCTATAGCACCACAAAAGTGTCCAATGGTATCCCTACTTGTATAAGTGTCTTAGAGTATAACCTTCTTGGTAACACTGAGAGCTATAAGTGTTGTATTGGGATAAAAGAATAAGGTGTCCATATGGTCGATCAAGTATTGGGGAGGTGGATGGATGATGTGTCGAGGCATTGACTAGACCTTCCAACTCATCATGGGGGAACACATGATATATAAACATGGTATTCTAGAATAAATCCAAGGATGCATTTAGTGGGTATGCACGACTAGTTGTGAAAGTGCACTAGTGTAAATATGCACACATGCATTGTCAGTATATATATGAATGAAGTTGTGAAAGTGTACAAGTGTAAATATGCACACATGCATTGTCAATATATATATGAACGATTGCATTATTTGAATGCATGCTTGTGTTATGTTTCATAAAAATCTAGTATGTGAACAACTGAAATGATGGAATATTTACTAACTCATGAATTTGAGATCATTTTAGGAGTTGTTGTCGATGCAATGAAATAATTGCATGCTAGAGTAGTCACATGTGGATGGACTACATGAAAAATCTATCATGGGAATTGTCACATCCACACAAGATGCCTACCCAACTCTTGTAATTGTGCACCCCTTGAGGGCATGTGACACCATGACAATTCTTTCTTGGATGCTTGACAACACCAATGATACTTTGTTCGAACTAAAAATATTCACTTAGAGCATACCCATACTGCATTCTAGGGTATAGGCGAATCACAATCCTACTCTAGTGCAACTCACTTGTATTATTAGACAATTTGTTAACAACTTGTTGATGCGGGCAAAATGCCCTTCAACAAACAGGGGTACTCCCTGGTCTGAAGTCCCAATTAGATTACATAGTGTTTGGATTAGGATACCCATGCAAATTCTGGCCCGACTGCCATTATTGGGTTAGGGGGTTGAATGAATGGTTTAAATGCAAGGGGGTATGTGGACAAAGGCTAAACTACTTGCATAAATGAAATATATTATACCCTATCCTAACTAGGAGAAACTAAGAGTAACTGACAAACAACTTGATATGTTAACAATGCCTGCAAAAGATTTCTTCCAAATAATTGTTAGAGAGAAACATGGTTAATAACACACACATATAAAAGCACAACCAAATTAGTCTAAGTTAGGCATTCATATACATAAACTGCTCATCATCTTAGAACAATTAATAAGAGAGAAAACAACAGCTGCAAAAAACTTTTGTTCATAGAATAGAAGTATATAAGTGTAACAAAAGTCTTACAACATTTACATACAACCCAACATTTACTTGAAATAGTTCAAAGCAAACCACCATCAAAAAAAAAATATTTCTCTCCAGAAGATTGGCCCTAAGGGATTCTCAATATTGTCTCAGAAAATTAGCTCCCCAAAATTACAAAGTTGAAGAGCCTTTTGAAGTGGGTCTCTTCTTGAATTTATAACTCCCTAGGTAGCTACCTATTGGGGTTTTTGAGTTCTGCAAGAACCAATTACATGTCCTTTCACCTTCCCCTTCATCTGTCTTTACATCTGTTATAATAAGTACAAAATTGTGTAGTGATGACAAAAAGACAAAAGAGAGGGTGGTTGAGAAATTTTTTGAATTTGATGTATGCCCCTTTCATTTGTTGTTGCCCTTTAAATAGGCTTCCTAAACTTCATGTTGTTTTGAAATGGATATGATTCTGCAGAAAAGCAATGACTCTAGAGTGGTCTTGTGAGCTGTTGAATTCTATGAGAGAGTCTTCATATTCCTTGTGAAATTAACCATGAAGGCTTAGATCATATTATGTTTTCTTGCTGGATTCACGAGGTGGTCATCCATCAAATCTATTGTCACTCTAGTCGCAACCCTGACATTTGTTTGTCTTTACTTCATGTTTTGTTCAACCTTTGAATAACTCTGTTAATCGGTCTTCATATTTTTTAGCTCTTCGATTTGGGAAAGTTGGACTTCATGAGCTAAGATATGTGTTGCCTTGTGAAGTTGTGCATAGATCAATGGTGAATTCTTCAAGTCCTTTTCAACCTTTTCACCAGCCTGTTGGCAGTTGTCAAGTGCAACGTAATTAATATTTCTTTCGCATTCTGATATGTATGGAAAATCTCACGAGACATATAGATTTTCAGTGATCCAATGCTAAATCTCATTGAGACCTTCCCTGATGGCGGAAAATTTGTTGTTCTTGGCCTGGTCTCTGCTATGTTGCACCATAATTTGTGCAACTAATTGCTAGAAAACCTGTATATTTTCATACATATTTGTTTCCATCTCATGGAGTTATGTCCTAACTTTCTGAGTTCATAATATGAATTATTTGATACATTTCCTGTTGCTTCTACTACGCCCAATCTCTTCTTCTAGTTATCTGATCTTTTCATATTTCTCTTCGTCGATGCGCACTAAATATTTAATATTTTGTTCTGAGGCCAATGTGAAAACGACGTTGGTGGAATCAATTGAAGATGAATAATCTCTCACATTTTCTGTCACATCAGTTTTATTCATTACTAATCACGAGGCTTTTCCATTCATTGGGAGCTTTTTGGTTTTCTACAACACTATCTTACCAGAAGCTTTATCAAATTTGAAGGTGTTCAAGTTGGCAACCTTTTGATCCTTAGAGGGCGTGAAGATTCCCAATCCTACCTCACCCAATGGAAATTTTCCTCCCATGAGCACAATTTCAATTGACGAACCCAAAATGTCTGTGTCCATGGGGAATGGATTGTCATTCCTTTCTTGTTCATCCTTTTTCCTTTGTTGCTCCATTGTTTCTTGATTTGCTACTTCTTTTTCTTCTGTGGTTGCCTTTGTTGCTTCTTCTGTTTCAGCTTGTGTCATTTCTTCTTTTTCCTTGTCTTATCTTTATTTCTTTGTTATTTTGCAATAGCTTCGGTTGTTACTGCTTCTTCATCCTCTTTCTATTTATGTTGTTCGACCTCATCTTCTTTTCTTTTCTTGTTCTCCTCTAATTTAGCAGCTTATGATACCTTTCTTTTCCTTTCTTCCTTGACTGTTGCTTCTACCTCATATCTTGTTTCCTTTTGTGTTGTTCTCACCGTTGCCTCTTCTTCGACTCTCTTTCAAATCTCTCAAACTCATTATTTATATGCTATTCTACATAGAGGATCACCCCTATTTTTGAATATCACTTTGTGATATGTCCTTGCTTGACGGTGGATTTACTCCTCCTCCCAGATGTCAGTTGTATAGTCCCACCAGTACTTGTAGTTGATGCAATGATATTTGACAACATCTAGAGGAACATGCCTTCGAAATATTTCCCCATCGAAGTGGAAAGATGCCAATGTATTCACTTCATCTTGTGCCTCCTTGACGTCTTCAAATGAATAAGACCCAACCCAAAGTGGGAAAGGAGGCCAAATGGCATTCTTGTCTCTATACAATGTTGCACCAACCATGTGTATGATTGTTTGATATGCAATTTCCTGCAGCACCAGTCCATCCAAAATGAATTTCAATATCAAGTGTGGGGCTTTGGTAGCTCCATATATATCATGAGGTGGGTTCCATATTCTAAGAGATACCAATCCCCTATTATTTTTACTATTGCATGCTCTTTGTCTGTCATGAATGATGTTGGTGAGTCAAAAATGAGTTGGAACAATGGAGCTAAGAAGTTATCACATATCTTCTGATACTCAAATTGATACTAATGCTCCCATAATATTTTGTAGTAGATATCGATCAAGGGGTCGTTGGGTTGCTAGGCCCAACCCATTTGAGGAAATTAGTGGTATATGCACATCACATTTAGGAGATATGAGGACATATGGAAGCTCAGAAACTCCCCTTGTAGGATGTTATTCATTGCTATGAGAGATTCCTCCAAAGATGAAGACAATATATCTACCCAATTAATAGTTTACTCGACGTTTGTGACATAGTATAAAATGGGTACTCATGTCATCCCAAACTTCTGAGCATCGGGCTCCCCGTACAACCTGCATAACATATCCATTGTGTATTGATATGATAGTTTGAGCACATTGGTGGGGTACTTGTTGGATGACCTCGACTTGAATGCATACTTCGTCCCACTTGAATGAGGTCTCTTTGTCAATAATACCCTTGGTGTCATCATAGACAGGCCTCAGGATTCCATTGTCTTCTTCTTCTATATTCTTGATTGCAGAGGCCTCTTCAACGCGGGCCTTTTCTGCACTTTGCAAGCATTTCCGAGGAGGATTCATGGTTTAATCTGCAAAAGGAGACATATTCATCATCTGTTATTGAAAAATTAGCATTAAATAAATGCATAAAATGTTCATTGACCCAATAGAGGCAACAAGTGAGAAGAGAGAGGGCTTGGTTCCCAATCTGAGCAATTATTTATGTCTTTTTGTAGAATCGGTGATATGTGTGTTTCTGCGTTTATACAGGCTTGTATCAACACCGAATCCATGATCTCCATCGGTGCATAAATCTTTTTCGACAACTGCAAAATGATTGGTCGTCGACGAAGCAAGGCTTTGTCGGTGTCCAACTTATGATAGCTGCCGATAAAGAAAGGCCACATCGACACCAACTTATGATTTTCACTGATGAAAGGAGGGCATGACCTATCCACACCAAACTTATGATTTTCTCCGATGAAGCAAAGCTTCATCGATGATCGAAGTACGATTTATACCGATATATAAAAGAAACACATAGTTGGTTTTGAGGCTAAGTCTAGTTTTTTTATAATGGATCTAACACTGAAAACAAACCAACATTGCTACTCGACTAAAAAATGTAATGGGTACATAGACAAGGCGTTGAAGCAGAGGAAATTCATGTAGAAAGGAAGGAATGATCTCTAGTGGCTCTTGTATTTTGAAGAGCAGGAGAGAAGCATCAAGCTAGATGCTCACCAAATTCCATGTAGGAGACAACCAACAATCTCTTGGGAAAAAAAAGGTTAAGGCATGGTCAAAGGGCAAGCCATAATGAGGTGGTTTGGTCGTGCAGATGGCTTCAACATGTAGAGGGGAAAAATGGATAACAAGTCATGGGTAAAGAGACAAATAGAAAGGTTGTTTAATCTGTCAAACCCTAATTACTTGAGTGTGACAACTACGGGGAGGGTTGGGTATGGAGTGGATAGGGAAAGGAAAGGGTGCAGGGTTGACTGTGAGAGGTGATAGGTTTAGATTTAGCCTCATGTGACTATACATACAAAATGAAACAAAAAGAGAACCCTAAGGAAGCAATAAAAACAACATGTGTGAGAGGAAGGGTGGTTGAGTGAACTTACTTATAAAATAGAGCATTGACACGTTAGAAAAAAGGGCCTCTATTCGGGGTTATTGTTTTTTCACTTTGTACTCCAAATGATTGGTGTGGAAACAATGAAAAGCACAAAGGCCAAACGAGGCTTTATAGCCTCGTCGAGTTCTCCTTGGTTTCAAGATCGATGAAAAGGGCATGAAATGAGATTCTGTGCAAGCTCAAAGGTTGGCCTATCGGTTGTATCAGGGCTCAAGGAAAGATAAAGGTCCGATATATCAACACCTGGAAGGTGATCCAATGATGATACATCGACACTAGATCCTTGATCAAAAGTAGAGAAAATATTATAGTCGGTGTATCAATGGTCGAAGAATGATTGACCATTGATAAACGAGCTTGTTGAGAGAAACATTTAAGTGTTGTCTAATTCTTCATGTATCAGTGAAGAAAATATCAAGTTGTCGACACTGGCCATATTGGCGGAGGAAGAAATATCTCCACCATATCAGTGAGAAAGAATTCTTCTATGTCAAAGCTACCCGTGTCGATGAGTCCAAGAACTGATGAAAATACTAAGTAAGGGGATTCAAAAGGTTTTGAACTTGCACAAGCATAAATTAGATTCTTTCTTGCATGATAAAGGGCCTTGAAAAATGTAAAGGAGGGTCCCTAATTATTGAGGAACATTTTGGATTTATAAGAAAAAGACAAGAATATGTTTTTTAAAAATTGGGTGGGATTTTCATCGCTATTTCCACAAAAGTTTGTCTCTATAGCGACGAGTATTTCCTACCTCAAAAAGTAGCTACTAACACATGTGGCTTGCAACGACTAGTTGAGGTCCCTAACCCTAATGGGTCCCCCTGTGAGTTTTATGAGTCCAAATAGGAGTTTGTCAAACCATATTTGTTCCATGTATATCACAAATCCCTTCGCAAGTGGTCTTAAGGTGTGGGAGTTAGTCGAGGGTTTATCAATTGTATTCCCAAAGTAAGGGACCCATATATTATTACCAATTGGAAACCCATCACCCTAATTAAGACATCCTATAAACTTCTAGCCAAATATATGACAATGTGTATCATGGTATCGGAAGGTATTGAGTGGGCAAGGTCATCCACACCTTATTTATAAAAAAAGGTTTTAAGAAATCCTACAAGTGATTAGAGTGGCCCTTCATTCCGACAAGGCTTTAGGCTCTAAAGTTTGGCATGTCCTTTATTAATGGTGTTGGAACCCTATTTATGGATGCCTCTATCTATCTTGCTATTAACAAATGTTCTTCCAAGGTGGTTAAGTTTTTCAAATCTATCTGGTAGAAGTTCCCCCTAGCCCCAACCCTTTATGTATCGATGGTTAAATATCTTGCCTATTTACTCATCTCTAAGGTGAATTTGGGTGTAATTTGAGGAATTCATATTCCATAACCAGAAATTGTGCAATTATTCAATGGTCATTTTGCTAATGACTTTTCTTGACTATATTAGAGGACCATACTTCCTTGGATCAAACCATCAAGTGTCTACTCACCTTTTTATGTAGCCTTGGTACTGAGCATTCAATGGGCTAAAACTCAGTGCTAGAGACAAAGGCAAGAACCTTTTTTTTTTCCAAAGAAAATTATCTATAGTTTTACTTATAGTAAACAAAATTACTAGCCATATGCCACTTGACATTCAAAAAAGGTGCTCAACAATATTTTAGAGAAAAAAATCTCTACCTACTTATCTTTCTTTATACTATAACAACAAGTTGTTTCTTGTCCCAAAAAATTACATAAATAGTTACATATATCAACATTCCATCTATTTTCTCAAGAAGTTACAAAAATAGTTACATAATTAAAAAATAAAGTCGTGGTTAGTCTTTAGTCATGTAAAT
>JASDQU010817430.1:0-23675 GCA_032191745.1 Picea mariana
ATGATGTTCATTATCCTCATGTTTCAGTTCTGAAATTTATTTTCAGTTCAGAAATTTATTTTATGTTAAGTTTTTAGATGCTGAAACACCACTGAGCAGATGTTGAAACACCGCGGAGTAGATGCTGAAACACCGCGGAGCAGATGCTGAAACACCGCAGAGCAGATGCTGAAACACCACGGATGTAGCATATGATGATGCTGAAACACCGCGGAGCAGATGCTGAAACACCACGACTGTAGCATATGTTGAAACAGTGCTGAAACTAAATTTAGCATTTAAATTTGACTGAAAAATCAGCGAGACTGAAACTGGGTGGGATTTTGAAAAATTAACAAAGTTCGTTAAACGTATGTCAAGGGGCTCATCCAAAGGATGAGATATACCAAGCATCTTTTATCCTCCTCAAGCTCATTAAAAAATAAAGAGGTACTCATCTATCTATATGGGGGAAAATTGAAGGAAGTGAGTCAATTGTTTTGGAATCCTTTATAGCAGCTATTGTCTCCCTTGAACATGGCACTTGTTTGCGTCTCGTCATACAGTTGGATAATCTTCTTATCTCTGAGTCATATAAATTCCATTTGTCCCTATATTTTTTCATTCCAGTCGAAAATTTCTCTTATTGTCATCACATTATGTTCTTGGTACTCATCGAGTCAATGTTGCGAAGTCACTTTTCCTGCCTCATCATGTTCAAGGGAAGTTTCACTTCAAACCATCCATCTATAGTAATACCAATTTTTGTTTCCTGTGTCAGTCCATACTCATTTGATCTACCATCTTACATCACTTTCTTATGTCATTTTTGTATCGATGATGGGGGAGACATCATGGCACTCCTTCGAAAAGTTTTTTCCTATCGACTTCAACACATTATATGGGAATTAAACTCAGAAACAAGTTAGTACCTTCGTACCTGGATGCCTCAACGGTAGGCCTCCTTTATTCCAACAATAGGTTTACATCATTGACCTCTTATCGGATGATTCCATGAATGTTCAACCTCATCTCATTTTTCACATTCACTGCAATGTACTAGGGTACCTTGGGAGTCATTGTCACCATTGGTGATTTCCTGCACAATTGTTAATGGTTACCTAAATGACCAGTAATCAAGTGGTTTCTACCATGTTTGACATCAAATCATCTATTCACATGGCTAGATTTGTACCGCATTGGGATCGAGACGAATAACTTGGGTTGGGAACTCACTATGTTATGTGCTTTTCCTAGCCTACGATGGATATCATTTGAGAATGTAAAATATTTCAGTACAATCACCATGTTGGCAATCTTACTTATATATGTATTGTCACATAGATCCACATTGTATTGATCTATGGCTATGTTTTTTCATCTTGTAGCTCCACTGTTTATTTTTTGTGGCTGCAATCAGTTCATGTCATGGAGGTATGGATCTACATTATATCTCTGGTGGCCATATCCTTAGTCAATATTCTCATGAATGCATAGTGTATTGGTTAGCAGTCGTTCTTTGAGTCATATCATATTTCGAGAATAGGTATGCATGCCTTGGAAATGGAACATATGTTTATATTGACCAATGATTGTTTGCAGCTTCTGCCAGATTCTCCTACTCTAGCACCCTTGCATTGAATAATTTGTAAAGTGTTTCAGCCATCAGTTTCATATTCTGACCTCACACATTAGGGGGCATTTGTTACACACAAAAATGTCACACTTGAGAGTCACTCCCTAAGTGTCGCAAGTGTCACAAAATGATGTATGCACCTTGTTAAGTGTCCCATGCACTGTTTCAAGTGTCGTATGCACCTTACCTAGTGTCACATTCACTTTTCTAAGTGTCTCAGCCCCTTGACACCATAAAAATAGTTTTCTCAATCCCTAAGTCATGTTGGAAGAAGAATCCCTCTCATATGACAGCAGAAACACACATTTTTCTTGGAAAAATTGACCCTTTTTTAGAATTTTAAAAGGATGGTGCTCCCCTAGCCATATTGGGGGGAGTCAGCACTCCTTTGGCCTTGTTAAGGGGATTCCATGGCACTTTGTCTCTCACTATGGTGGGGCACCAGTTTTTTATAGGAAAATGGGGGATTCTCCACCTCTTTATAAGGGTCAACTCCAACTTGGATGAGGTTGTTGTGGTCGAATCCTACCCTATGGGATCTATCCTAGGATCTAATCCCAACTTAAGGATCCATATCCTTGACCATATCCTTCATTAGTTCATGGTGGTTGTGCCTCTCAATCCTATATGTTGAAGGTATTTCCAAGATGAATGGGGGAATATTAGAGGTATCAAACCTTTGATTCTGGAGGAAGCATCAACATTTTGATTTCAAGATTCATGCAAGGTATGGACGAGGAGAGATTGGAGAACTGACTGCATCATCAATCATGCTTTGTAAGTGCCTTATTTGGCTTTCCAATTGGTCAGATGGTCGGCGGTCAAGTCTTTCACACAACCACGGTTACACAAGATACTCAGTATCCATCTCACACATCATAGATGAGTTCACCCTACATTGGAAGTCAATCTTCAATATAGGATTTTCATAAGTGTTTTTCTTCTTTCTCTTTTGCATCTTTGAGTCCTTCATTGAACGAGTTATCTCACACTTGTTTTCTTTCAGTTCCCATCATTTTTTAGTGTGCTTTGTTTGATTGCTTTCTTGCCTCGTATTTCTTTGTGTCGAACATAGATATCTTCCATTCCATTTAAAAGTTAATAAGCATAAAAAATTTCATATATCCTTGCATACATAATCGAACAAAGAAAATTTTCATTGTTTAGGAATTTGTTTGGTATATGTTTGAAAAAAGATCTAGTTTTGCATGTGCATTTCGGTTTTCGAAAACATTTTCTTGGTATTTTGGCATCATCTTGATCCCAAATATTGAAATTTTCATTGTTTTGAGTTCTTTTTTGTGTTAAGAAGAATAGAACTCTTATCCTTCCCATACATAGAATTCATCAAAAATAACGAATAACATCTCATTCTTTTGCATTCTATTGGAGTCAAGTCTCTCACACATCATCAGTTTCATAATTGTGAACCTATTGAGTAAAAATCCATTAAAATAAACCATGCAATAATAAAATCAACTAGAACAATTTTTGGTTTTAGCACACCAACAATAGCATAGGATTAGGGTCTTTGGACTAGGAAAAGTGGTAAATTGTCCAAGAATAATAAACATAATTTAGATCACTAAAGAGTAAACAAATACACCTTTCCTATAAGAATATCTGGGAAACCCCTCTCACACAGGGAATAAACATGAGGTCGAGTGAAAAAGACCATCAAAAATTACCCCTCCAAAGCTTGACCAATCATAGTGGGAAGAGCATATACTTGGAGTTCTTGCTAAAGTGTCACTAAGTCATTTGGTCTCAATGCATCCTGAAATCGGAATCTGTTCTAGGTCCTCATGAGTCTATTGGTCCATTTTTCCTTGGTCCTCTATGAGAATTTAGGACTTTGATATCCTTCCCATACATTCGGTCTTGACTGTTGACTCTAACTGCCCAGAGGCCGATTGCAAGTTGGTAACCTGAGTGGAATTTCCTAGGTATCTATAGAGGTGACTATGGGGGGATTCCCACGGTACCTGGGGCAGACATCGTATCACACTCTCAGTACCCTTGGAGGGTGACCCCATGAGAGTGATGGATTCTTGCACCAGGAATGGATATTACGTGGAGGTTAGGGTAACTACTTCTCATTTCTTCGTTGGCGGCTTGAAATCCCATATTCGGAAGATCCTTGAGCCTGTTGTTTCTTGGTTGATGGATTTTAGTTTTCTTATGAGTATTTTTCTTTGAATTTCGTACTCGGCCTTAGGATCGAATATTTCATAGTATACAAGGTATGGAACTTGACATTCAAGAACCTCATCACAATGTTTCTTATGAAGGTATGATCACATATCAAACTTATTAGACCTGGAGCATAGATCTTAGAAGTTGGCATCACATTGAAGAATTGGTCACAACCTTCGTAGAAATCCTTGCATTTTACATGAATCCTATTTTTACTGATCCACTTGGCCTACCACTCACTGATCCACCATCCATGAGATATTTTTATGCCTATTCTTCTTATAGATTACTTCTTGGTTCCACCACTACACAATCTTTTGGCATGAACCCTCCATCTTTTGGTTTTCCTGAAGGACTTGGGAATTATCTTGTTCCACCACTCTTGTAGTTGCAACTATTGGTGCTTCTTCTTTACCAGAAACATCGGTGACCCAGGTAACATTGACTCAAATTCTTATGAATACATCTTCCTTCGCACATGGGTCAGGTAATATTCTTGCTTCATTATTTCCACACATGCACACACCAGGTCCCTTACTTGGTCGTCCCATCGGTTAGATGACTGGCAGTCAAGTCATTCACACAACCATAGTTATACAAGCTACTTAGTCTCCATATCACACATCATAGATGATTTCACCCTACATTGGAGGTCAATATTCAATGGGAGGCCAACCTTAAGCTGGGGGGCAACCTTCAGTTTCATGGAAAATTTTTATTGGGGGAAAACCTACATGGTTGCAAAATCAACAGGCTTAGGGGAAATTCACTCCTGCAATTCCTTCTATCCCTACTGCCATTCGCCTCTATCTTGGACTGTTGTTTCCATGATTTTCTAACCCTTTGTGGGGCCAACCCAATCCGGCGAGCATTCCTTTGCAAGGAACTTTTCCCTATCAATGTGTAAACCCCATGATTCTAATGCAACAATCCCTTCAATCACCATACATGGTGGGACCATCAGGTCAATCGGAGTACGTAGGAGGTCCATATTTTCAATCACAATACATGGGTGGACAATCAGGACAACCACCTTATGTGGGTAGACAACCCAGGAAGCCACTATATATGGGAGGACCATATAGTTTTGGAATCTCGTCGCAACCTAGATTTGGTCCTACTAGTGTTTCCATGCCATATGGTTATCACTAGTATCCACACACCAATTGATAGATTCCATTCTTGCCTATGTTAGATCTTCCATATTTTTCATGTTTGAAAAATGATCCCATTCAACATTCCTCATTTTGGCCCACCATCCCTACCAAATTACCATCCTACATCCTGAAATTCAATGGAAAACTTAGGGAAGATCCTAAAAATCATGTTATGAATTTCCATTTATGGTGTTCTTCCAACCCTTTAATGGACGATTCCATTCGCCTGAGACTTTTTTAGAGAACACTTGCAGGTGAAGCATCCAAATGGTATATTGAGTTGTCGCGTAACTCCTTTGTCGAATTTAATTCTCTTGTCATGGATTTTCTGACGCATTTTTAGTTTCCTATATGGTATGAGACCAGTACAAAAAATTTTCCCTCACTCCAACAATCCTCTTCCACCCACATATCAGATCACATTCATGAGTGGAGAAGGCGAATATGGTTGATTAAAGCTTCAATTTTGGACCAAATCCTCGTGGATTGGTTTACAAAGTCACTCTTTCCTCCCATTTATCGTGATGTTTCTATGGAAAACATTGTTACTGAGGATCTGGCTATCAACCATGTGTAGTATTTGGACTTGGTATATTCCCATTCTGGCACACTTTACAACCTAATCCCTAATTATCCTTGTCCGTCAAATGATCTGACAAGACCTGCTCCAGAACCAAGTTATATTTCAAACACCACAACTACTTCTGCTTCTACTCAAACCTATGAGGTGAATGCATTCCAATCCACTTCATTTCAGGAACCAGGAGGTAAGAAAAAAAAACAAGGGTAAATCCAAAAAATATTCTAACGAGAAGGATAATCCAAAGACTATTGATACTCAACCGACTAGGTAGGATAAGTTTCCTTGCATGATCTTTGAGGAAGACTTCTACACAAAATACTCCCCTCATTGTGAGGTCATTGCCAAATTTCTTAAGGGTACCTCCCAACCGATTCAGTAGAAACATTTGTTTGCAAAAAATACTACCCCTCTACAAGGGGGAAATCCAGGTCATTCCCACCATCGGTATGCTGCTTTGAGCACCTCTGAGGTGTACATGTTTAAGGAGGTTAATGTAACGACTCGAGAAAATACTTATGACACTCCTCTAGTTGATCAAGCTAATGGAAAGGTTATTGATTAGACCTCCACATCCACTCCTCCTCCATATTCCAATCCTCTTCAAATTGAGAATCCAAACTGTGATATAGTGTTGTGCCCACCCAAGAGTGTAATTCAAAAACAGACATTTAATCCAATTTTTGCACTTCCCAAAACTACCACATTGTTGAATATTAGGCACAAGCACCTTGTGCTATGTCAACCCTTGAAGTTCTACAGAACTATCCAAGTCAATGTAGAACCATGTTGTCATGTATTGGAGATATGGATCGAGAGGAGTCGAACCAGATTACATTTAATCTGGATTATTTTAAGGAGAGTCTCTCCCACCACTTAGCATTCCAAATTCAAATTTTGGTTGGTGGAAGGAACATTCATCGCACTATTTTGGATGAGGGAGCCTCCACCTGTGTCATGTATTTTCCTTGTTGGAGAGCCCTTGGTTCTCCTAAACTTACCTCATCTCCTACCACCTTGAAAGTGTTTGATGGATGTGGTTTCCAACCTCGAGGACTGTTGAAATCTTTCGTCATGACATTGAAGGGTAAGACTGTTTCAATCAATATCGAAGTGGTTGACCCTCCCTTGGATTACAATTTGTTACTTGGTCATAGTTGGTTCTATGTGATGACTGTCATAGCATATTTCGTGTTTCGTATTTTACGATTTCCCCGTCAAGGAAAAATTATCAGTATTTACCAACTTGACTATACAACTCCATATCTCCACAATGTTGCAATGAATAATGTCCCTTTTCTAGGAAAAAATATGTTTGAGAGTGTAGGAGTAGGTCTTCTTAAATATTCCTCACTCATGGGGGTTTTTCCTTTAGATTCTCCTTCCATCGTGCAGGTTTCCACGTTAAATATGATTTCGACTCAGGTGCGACAATCCCTAGAATCATCTGATCCTTTGGTAGTACCTAGTCTTTATGAGCATAGTTATTTTCCCGTGTCAAGCTCATTAAAAAATGAAACGACTGCTTATGAGAATAGTTATTTTCCTGTGTAAGGCTCATTAAAAAATGAAACAAATGTTTATGAGAATAGTTCTTTTCTTGTGTCAATCTCATTAAAAAATGAAATAGACATTTACAAGCATATTTCATTGTCTTTGTCAAGCTTGTTAGAAAAACAGGATCATGGAGAAATAAAATAAAATAAAATGCAGAAATAAAACACAAAAGATACACAATACAATAGAGACATAGATATATGTGGTTCACCTAGTGTGGGCTACGTCTACCAGAGAAAATTCCACGCCATTCCTTTTAATTATCCAACAAATGAAGGGATACAACCTACAACACACCCATTGTAACTTCCTGTTCTTTCTCTCACAGTATCCTCTCTCATAATACAATATTCACAATGATGCATAGCCGAAACACATTTCCCTCATAAAAGAGGGTTTTCTTCTAGAGAAAAAAACCCTAACATAACTTCTACCGTTAGATATGAAACCTTATAATGAACGGTGCATATTTACTATGAAATTACAATATACATTTACAAGGAAATTTTTCCTTTGGGAGCTTCGGCCTTGAACCCCCGTCGGGGGCCCACTTTCCCACCAAACCCCCAGTCGGGGGTATGAGCCCCCCAGACCCTATAGGGGGGGAAATCCCCCCCTCCAAGCCCCCCACATGGAGGGGTGTACAGTATTCCGGGGTGTACAGTCTTCATGGGGTACAAACATGGCTGAAAATAAAGATCTATGAAATAGGAAGACAATAAGGCTCCACAACCAACAAATATCATTAACAAATGAAACCCACCCACCTCCAGTAGAATCAAGTATCATTCTGGATCGAATACTTGAACCTTCTTTTCCTCCACCTAGTGAAAATGTTCCAATTAGTAACTAGACGCCTAAATGAGAAAATAAGAAGAGTCACTGGAGGAAGAGATGCTTGGGGGGCAGGTCTCCAACCTCTGGACATCATGCTACTGTGAAACCACTAACTTCTATCATGCAAGATGGGGGGAAAAAACCCTCTAGAGAGACATGCTATTAGGAGACATCTTCAGTTGGGGGTCGTTCCCATCGTAACATAGTAGTTCTTTCTACGAACGAGCTTACTATTTGTTCTTTCTCGTGCTCTTAAAAACATGTGAATAGGTTACCGAGATTAGTCTTTGTTATTTCTCGTTCTCGTTAAAACATGAGAATAGGTTACCGAGTATGTTTTTATCTCTTTTTCAAACTCGTAAAAGCTATATGAAAAAGGAACTCTTTGGAGTCTGCTTTAATCTCCTTTCAGACTCCCTAAACATGAAAATATTGTTGAGTGAGCTTGATTCCTTTCACACTTGTTAAAAGGTTTAAAAGGGGATATTTTGAGTGATAGTTTATCTCTTTTTCGGGCTCGTGAGACTAATTACGAAAAAAGAATACTCTAATCAAGCATGATTAGAAGAGTTCTCCCCTTTATTTTTTTGCACTTTTTTCAAGCTTGGGAGACTAAATTTATGAAACATTCATCTATGGAGTTGTCTTTAAGTTCTTTTCAGATTCTCTAAATGTGAAAAACCACCGAGTTTACCTTCTTTGGACTCGTAATACTATACATTGAAGGACCTATGTGAGTCCAATATCCAGGACCCATACATGACCGAACCCCTCCTTCCTCAGTTTAGTTAAACATATGTTGAGGAACTCATCCAAAGGATGATCTATACTGATCATATGTTATCCTCCTCAAGCTCATTAAAAAAGAAAGAGTGTTGGTTATTAATTCCCTTCTCGGGTTGTCTAAGTTATTGACCCAGAGTTCATGTCACTCGGGGTTCCAACAAAGCCTCTAAAACTATCGTCCCTCCTGGTAAACCAGAAGGCAACATAGCACCCAGAAGGTACTGCACAATCTCACCCGAGATAGCTTTAAATGGGTGACTATAAGACTCATGTGTTTATAGCCTAGGACAGAGTATGGGATAAAGGGTTTTTTTATTAAGGCCCTGTACCGCGAGCTATTAATGTGATCTACTTATTCCTTGAAATTTCATACGTATATTTCATAGTTTGATTCCAGCAAAGTATAAACAGATTCATAACAATGTATTAACTCATTCATCAAGCCTAACCATTAATTGTTGAAAGAAAGTAAAGTCATGCAAACATTCAACACATTACGCGAGTATTACCATGGTTCACCCCCTCCTGGGCTACGTCCACAAATATTTGGCTCTTGGCTCTTTTATTATGGTAGTTCTACAATTCTGGCACCGCATGCTTACAATGCTCCACAAAATTGGGTAAGATCTATGTGAGGCAAACTAGATCGCACCAGGATCTACAGCCTGTTGTCTAATCCTCAGATCCACCTTCCCTTGTATCTCTTTTGCTCAACATCTTAAAAAAATGGTTCATACAGCTAAAAACGTTACATATCGCCTATGCCCACGCATAGTTACAATCTCCAAAACTTAACTCAAAACCCTAACTCTCAAATCTCAACAAAAATAACAACAACAACAACCCCCCACTTATATGATACTTTCATATCCATATTTATACATTTCGGGCTCTTTATCCATTTACAAAATATTACCAAAACCCTAACCCTTCTTACGTTAGTTCTTTCTCCCATGTGTGTCTTGTTCTTCCTCCAACTGTCGCTTTCCTTTGTGCACACTTTCTTGCATGCACGCGTGTTGTTATTTTGCCAGTTGTTACTTCAGTTTTCTGCACGCTTTCTTTCCCATGATCGTTCTTCTTTCCAATTTAGCCTGGTGCCAATAGGCCCACAACACTGACATGTGACTCGTCCCGAGTCACCTAATTGCTCTGTGCTTCCTTGATCTCCTTGGTGATCATATGGAACTTTTCCTGCAACTCTATTTCTTTTGTCAGTGCCTGCGTGGTTTTCTCCTTGATGGTGTCGATTGTCTGAGTTTCCACTTCCTCGCTCATCAGTCCTGCACATTCTAGATGAGTCTGTGTTGTCTGTATTCTGGCTTCTTCTACTTATGCAAGTACTTCCGCTACCCATTCCTGCAACGGTTCTATTTGAGCATGACGCTCTTGTTTCTGTGTTTGCTCAGTGATAAGTTCTTCCTGCATCTTCTTCAACTCTTGCATTCCCTTGACCCATTCTAGAATTGGTATGGTCTTTTTTCACTGCTTGAGTTCTTGGATCGTTGCATTGATCCTCTCCTCCTCCTTGTCTTAATGTTGGACCTTTGGATCCTCTTCTAGCCTTGTCCAAAGTTGTGCTACTTTATCCAGCAAGTCAGTTGTCATGCTAACCTATTTTTATAGCTCCTGCAGTTGCATTGTTGCTTCCTACTTCATTTTCTCCTTCACTTCTAGTGGAGTTGTCGGTCTAATCTATCTGCGGAGAGTCTCAATCTCCTTCTGATACTGATGAATTTCCTGCGCAATCTAGTCGATCGTTTCTGCAGCTGGGAGTTCATTTCCTTGTGTAATGGTTGGAATTTTCCCAAAAATTTCTTCCACTCTACGTTCTAGCTCATTTCTGCATTCCTTCTCCTCCTAAGTTTCCAATTTGGCCTACGCACAAACTGTTTCCAACGCTTCCCGCTTCTTTGTTTCTTGTTGCAGGTCGACTAAGTTTTTATGTGCTCGAGACTGCATCTCGTGATCGACGCTAACCTGTATTTTGTATAATTCTCTTGATGGCATCCGTGTCAGGACCAATTGGATATGATCCAAATCCTTCAGTGGTATCTATCCCACAATTTCATCCATTCGCAACATGCTAGGATTTATGTAGACCGTGGAATGTGCGTGTGGCATCCAAAGAACTAGGTCGCGTTCTTCTACCTCCACCCTTTATCTGGTCTATATGATTGATGGCTCTATGCCTCTATTGCTACTTGTGATCTAGGCTTCCCATATTTTCTTAAGGAGTTGTCCCATTTCTATCAGTTCCTTCTGCAGTTTATCCTTGTGGTGCGTTGCATGATCAAAATCCTCTGCGAGGCAGTCTTGGACCATTCTGGCAATCATCTCTCCATCATCCTCCATGATTTTGTAGTCCGGTGGTGGTCATTGTGCCTTCATTTTCTTGCACACACCTGCTTCATGTACTGTTGGTCTCTTAGCTCCCCCTGGTTCTATGTGATGGGGTTTGATGTGGTTTCCTATGCTCCCTCGACCTGTTTCTGCTATCCATTGGTCGGTTGAATGGTTTCTTTCCTCCCCTTCTAGGTCCCTGGCTATTTTGAGCCGTCCTCTGCCTATATGATTGATGGCTCTATGCCTCTATTGCTACTTGTGATCTAGGCTTCCCATATTTTCTTAAGGAGTTGTCCCATTTCTATCAGTTCCTTCTGCAGTTTATCCTTGTGGTGCGTTGCATGATCAAAATCCTCTGCGAGGCAGTCTTGGACCATTCTGGCAATCATCTCTCCATCATCCTCCATGATTTTGTAGTCCGGTGGTGGTCATTGTGCCTTCATTTTCTTGCACACACCTGCTTCATGTACTGTTGGTCTCTTAGCTCCCCCTGGTTCTATGTGATGGGGTTTGATGTGGTTTCCTATGCTCCCTCGACCTGTTTCTGCTATCCATTGGTCGGTTGAATGGTTTCTTTCCTCCCCTTCTAGGTCCCTGGCTATTTTGAGCCGTCCTCTGCCTGAGTCGACTTGGTTTGGCCCATTCTTCATTTCTTGGGTATTGGGATTTGTGGAGGCTGTGTTTCTGCCTACAGAGCCCCTCCTTCTGTTGTTTGTCCTGGTACTTCTCTAGGTATGGTTGGAATCCTCCATTCATCAGGCCATTCATTGATGATCATGTCTATATCACCCTCAGTGATGCAATAGTGCATTTTTAGCCACTGTTTATCCGGGTCCCACCTTTGTTGTATCCACATGGCTTCTCGCCTAGCCCAGAAATTGGCGATGCCCCCGTATCATGCGACAACCTCTGGTGTTATTCTCCATGCTCGGCTGATGGCTTCATGTATCTCCCATAGGTAAGCTTCAAATATGATTCCATTATCCCTCTTATGCTTGGCGAGTGGTGCAGATCTCAGGACGCAATATCTTGCTCTTCCTGGCTGTGTTATGATACAGAAGACGACGTTTTTTGGTTCTCACCATCCCATGAAAGCTATGAGAGTGATCATCCATGAGTAATGAAATTCATACCTGTGTCCTGAGCATATTTACAGTCTACTTGGAACAAGTTTGACAGGTATGGCACCTAGATCATGGAGGTGCCTTATGCGCATTGCGCTGCAACAACAATGACTCATGCCGATACTTCATATTTGCGGAACTTTCTTAGTAGTTTGCAGGCTAATATTTTTGCGCCCAATTCCGTACCGGCATAATTGATCTATTTGATTATAATTCCTCTTGTTCCCCTTTCGGTTCCATATTTCTTCTTCATCTCTTCTACCAATGTTTTTTCCTTGGACTTATCATCCAGAATCAGTGCGGGATCCATACCCCCGGTGGGTAGTCCTGTTATCTTCGCGATAAGTTCAACAATTATGGGGATGGGTTTGTCCATCCATACATCCCCTCCATGTGTAACTGCTAACAGCTTCTTGATGCATGTTGATGCATATTGGCCTCTGCCAAAGTGTGGTATCTTTAGTAATCCTCCAATTCATGTTCTTTCCAGTACAGTTGCCCACTAGTGTGGCTAAGTGATGGTTTCTCCGAGTTGGTTCATGACTATTTTTTTCATAAAGACCTATGGTGCAATCTTTGGATATTTGGTTTCATATTCTATGTCATGGTCAAAATACTTGAGCTTCCCGACGTTACCCAATAGCTACGGGTCCACCTGTACTCCCTCCAGTATGCGTGGTAGCACAATTTCTATAGTCAGTTTCTTTCGAGGTGAGCTCGGTATGTGAACTCGGTCCTCCTGCTTTGTTGGTTGGCTCAAAGTTCTAGCAACAACCTGTTTTTCCCCTTTCATCCACTCTGGCCAAGCCCAGGTAGTTCTAGCGGTCCCCTCGGCTGGTTGACCTAAGTCGGGTGCTTGTGTCTCGTCTGGTTTCTCCTCTACTCCCAACTGCTGTGTCGTTCTGCTTACTTCCATGACTTCTTCAGTATGTTCTGGTTGTACTTCCTGGTGGGTTTCTTCTTTCGTGTTCTAAGACTCTTGCACCGTTGTTGCTGTGTCCTGTTCCATGGCCTCTATTTGTGGTTGCATAATCTCCTCTATTATTGGTATGGACTCTACTAGGATTTCCTCTGGTGACAGGATTTCATCAATATCAATGATCTCCAATGGTTTCTACTCATTTTCTTTCAGTGGTCCTCATGACCTAGTCTGAACCCTGGTCGATTTGGCTATCTGGCCCGGTTATGCAAGCTTCGGTGGTTCCATAATGGTGTCTATCGAATGTATACTGAGTTCGAATGGTTTCTATGAGCTTTGTTGTTGCACTCCATTCGTTTTAACTATTGTTGCTCTTTTTTTGTTCTCCTTCCACGAATAGACTAACTACTTTTGTGCTCGTTTGTTGTATTGGCTCGTCATGAAGCTTGTCGAGGACGCTTCCTTCATCATGTGATTAATGCAACATTAAATGTGAGTTCAATGCATCCACGGTGGTTTCGTACTTGCCATTACGCCTGCTCTGTCATCCCCAGACGCGTTTAATGTGACATCCCATCCATCCTTGCCTTACTTTAACTCTGCCTCGTGCTATCATGTCATCCTGCTTTCACCGACTTTCCTTTTCCTTCTTGTTTCCCTTTTTGATATGGCCATTATATTTTCCATTTCTGGCTTCATGTTTCGTATTCAGTTTGTCCATCATGTTGGACGTTGTTTTAGTCTATTTTCTGGGTTTTTTTTTACTGTGCAGTGGGTGTTCGACTGTCCTTGTACAACTTCAGTCAGCTCCCATTGATCATTCCTATGAGTTCTGCGCCTGCTAGATCTCTTAACTGTACATCTCCTCCGTCTGTGACAAATTTTACCTCGTATGGTCCTAGCCAATGCATCCTCATCTTTCCTAGGTCTTGCAACAATTTACTATCGTAGAGCAATACTAGATCTCCTTCCTTGAATGTCTTTCTCTTGATGTGGCAGTCATGCCAAGATTTGTCTCTTGCTTTCTGTACTTGTTGATGGAATATTGCCAAGATTCAGTCTTCCTCCATTGACAGTAACTGATTCAGTCTTTCCTGTATTGCGCCTCATTCTATCATTTGTGTGATAGCTGCTACACATAGACTGGGTATTAAAAATTCTAACGATGCTACTGCTTCTTGACCATAGACTAGTTTAAATGGTGTGTGGCCTATCCAATTTTTTCATGTGGTTCTATACACCCATAACACTACTGGTACCTTGAGGTCCCAATCCTCCTTGTTGATGTTACATATCTTTGTCAAGGCGTTCTCTAGAATTTTGTTGAAGGCTTCTATCGTGCCATTTACCTGTGGATGATACGGTGTGCTTTTTTGGTGATGAACTTCAAAATCTTCAAGCATAGCTCGGATGGTGCTATTTATGAAGTGTGTTCCTTGGTCGCTCATCAAAATTCTTGGGCACTCGAATCTAGTAATTACTTGTTCAAACAAAAAATGTGCAGCCGTCTCTGCGTTGAAATCTTTTACAGGTGCGGCTTACACCCATATTGTTAAGTATTTCATTGTGGTGATGATATATCTCGCCCCTATTCTCCTTGTTGGTGGGTGAATAGGTCCCACAAAGTCTATTTCCTATTTGTCGAATGCTTGAAGTGTCACTTGCGATTGTAGTGGCATCTCATCCCTTATGTTGGGTTTGCCTACCCTTTGATAGACATCGCATTACTAACAGTACTCTTTTGAGTCTTTGTGGATCGTTGGCCACCATAATTCTGCGTGTAGTACCTTCTGTGCGGTAGATTTTCCTTCATAATTCCCTCCTGCTATTCCCTCATGCGCTTCTGCTAAAATTCTTGGTTGTTCATGGTCTAGTACGTATCTTCGTAAGATGTTATCTGTACCCATCTTGTATAGATGTCCTGTGATCAATTGATAGTCGGCTGTGCAGACTACCAGGTTCTTCTTCTATGCAGTGGTATATTCTTGCAGCGCAGTACCTGTGCTCAAGTAATGGATGATATCTGGGAAGTAATCGTCAGCAATCTGTAATGAGAATAGCTGTGCATATGGAAATTTTTCTTCTAAATTCTTTGGTTCCTCTCCATTTGTGACCCTCGATAGGTGGTCAGGCCCTCCATTTAGTTTTCCTGGTTTGACTATTACCTCAAAGTCAAACTCTTGAAATAGAAATAACCATCGACATATTCTCCCCCCCAACACTCGCTTGTTGACTAGGTATTTCAAGGCTGAGTGATCTGTAAAAATCCTAAAGTGTTTTCCCAATAGGTAATGTCTGTATTTCTGTAGTGCATAAACCATATCTAGGCCTTCTCTTTCTGTCATGTTATAATTATGTTATGATTCTAATAGTTTTCTTCTTGTGAACACTATCGAGTGATCCAAGTCCCCTGCTCCTGGTTGCGCTAAGATAGCTCCAAGTGCTATTGCTGATGCATCTACATGTACATGGAATGTCTTTTCCCAATCGGGAAATACTAATATAGGTGCAGTAACCATTTTTTTTTTTAGGGTATCCAAACCGTGTTGACATTCATCATTCCATTGGTACTTTGTATCTTTTCTTAACAATTTTTCCATTGGTGTTGTGATCTGCACATAGCCTTTGATAAATTTCATGTAGTATTATGTGTGTCCTAACGTTGCTCTTAATTGGCAGACTATTTTTGGTGCTGGTAGGTTAACAATGACTACGATTTTGGCTAGATCCACTAGCAAACCCTATTTTCGTACTATGTGTCCCAATAGTATCCCGAATGGTGTTCCAAATATGCATTTCTTAATATTCAGTGATATCTGGCACTGTCTACATCCTTCTAACATCAGTCGTAAAACTTCCACATGGTTTTTCAACAGGATATAAACTGTCCAATCATCCAGGTATACTTCAAGAAATTGGTGGATGAATTCCTTAAATGCTGCAATGACCACTCTGGAGAATATCGTAAGGGCATTCTTCAGTCTGAATGGCATGACTGTATACTGATAAGATCCCCATTCTGTCACAAACGTGGTCTTGTATCTATCCTCCTTTTCTATCTTAATCTGATGATATCCTGAGAATCCATCGGTGAATGAGTAGGCTTTGTGGCCTCCTACGTTCTCGAGTACTTTGTCCATGAACGGTGTGGGGAATGGGTCATGTAGGCATGCATCGTTCAACTTCCTCAGGTTGACACATATCTTGATCCCTCTTCCATGTTTCTTTTTATGTACTACCATCGGGCTTATCCATTTTGATTCTTTGACTGGTTTGATGTTGTCGGCCTCGAGCATCCTGTTGATCTCGTCTTTAACTTTTTGTTTATAGATGGGGTTCAGTCTATATGGTCATTTTTTAATGGGTCTCGCATCAAATCTAATTGGTATCTTCATTTCTCCTAGTTCTCTGGTTATTCCTTTCATCTCTATAAAGGTTGTGGGAAAAAGGTTGTTGTATTCGCGCAACAATTCTATGATTCTTTCTAGTGTCTGTTCATCCTAGTAATCTTTAATGCTAGCCATTTTGGGCTGCTCGACGGTTCCTATGTTAACCTTCTTTGTCTTGATTGGCATAGATATGACCTCTAACTCTAAGGGTGGTCCTTCCACATCTCTCTCTCCTTCGACTTCTTCGATCTGAATATCGCACAGATCATCTTCATCTAGTGCCTCCTCCTGTACATGGTAGCATGACAGTAGTTCCTTGACTGACTGCTTATTTTGTTGTTGTTCCTCTGTGATAACTTCCACTTTCGTTTCTGTAATGAATATGATCTCTCTGATCTATTTCAAGGCCGTGTCTATGTTGGGGTTCTCATACTCGAATGAGAAAGTGACTGTAAAGTTTTGTTGGAGTGTCTCCCATGTCTTGGTTCCTTTGCGCATTTCCTGGTCTGTATACCAATTTGCTGGTATGCCCTCTAAAGTATGAATGAAGTGGTGAGACCATTCCTCTAGTGGCGTCATTTTCCACAGCATTTTACACTCCTCCAAGTGTTCTGTCGGTGTTCCTAGTCCATCATATTTATGTCGATTGTTACATATCTATTCTACACCGAACCTTATGCGTAGTAGTCGTTTGCATTGGTACCAATCTGTGATAGTATCTTTGTGCACACCCCACCATCTTGCGGGTGTAGCCTTTCGTGCTAAATCCAGTGCTATAAATCTCTGGTTTTCTATTACTTCATCTTCATATTGTGTCAAGAAAGTTTCCAAATAATTTAGCCCATGAAAAATGGGTGGTTATCTGATTTCTATGTCAATCCACCTTACTATGCAGTCTATTCTTGTGCACCTTCTCGTGGATACTTCATGTAGTCTTTGCTGCCAGTTTTCTAACCCGATGTCTGAGTCTGTTGTGCATGAAGTAATGCTCTGCCAACTGATTACCCCGTCTGTAGTTGGGTTTATATAGTCCGCATCATGGATAGTTGTTCTGTACAACTGGTCGATCCCTTCTAAGTCCATAAAAGTGGGTTCTATGAACCTCTCTCCTTCTAATCGGTCGAGTGGCGCTATGACCCTGTAGTCCCCTGACTCAAATGTCATTTTTCTGGTTTTTAAGTTAATTATGGCCTAGTTGTTGAACGCCCAATCCAAACCAAGTAGCATCGGGTAAGGTGTTGTGTCGTCTACTATTTTGATGACTTCAAAGTCTGCCTTAGTGCACACACCATCCAAATCTACCGTTGCTCCTTTCAGTCTACCTATTGGTAGGACTCTATGTTGATTTGCTAGCTTTAATTGAACAGTTGAATATCCTAGTGTAGGTTCTTCCATGCATTTCCATGTATTTTTTGGTAGTACATTCACTTCGGATCCTAGATCTAGTATAATATCTCCCATATTGAAATCCCCAATGTTAGCATTTAGTCTAACTTCCCTACTTGCTCTTCTTCTTGTGTGTAGGTGGTTGACAATTTTCAATTATGGATTCTATTCCATCTCACTGCTACATTTTTCTAGGATGTTTTGCAATATTTTGACAGATGAAGGATCACTTAACATTTTGATGCATGATTGCAAAAAGTATTTGATAGTACTTACTTGTTCCTTGGGTTGTATTCTGTTGGCATGGTCCAGTGATGGTGACGTTTCATATTCTAGAGCTTCCTTGCTCTGTTGTGCAGTCGGCACTATGTCCTCCTTCTGGAATTCTTGTCGGGCTTTTGTAAAGATCTCCTTCTCCTTATGCACATCAAACTTCTTCTTGTGGTTAGTGTTCCTTTTTACCCATTGGTTTTGCGCTAGTTCCTGTCAAACTACGCCATTTCCTATTTTCGTTCCTCCTCGAGTGACTATGTTTGTTACACATCAAATTTACTCACTTCGATAGTGTCGCAAGTGTCATCATCGCAAGTGTCGCAAGTGTCTCATTTTGCTCATAAGTGTCGCAAGTTTCAAAGAAAGCATACTGCTATGATGCCCATGTTGTGCCTATAATGACATGAATAAGACACTTAACACACATCAAACACTTGATTTGGAAGAGGGGGAATGCTTAGCTAAAGTTAGGAACCTTTTTCCATCTGAAAGCACTGAAAAAACTAAGTTTTTGGAGGGGAGCGCTCCACTATATCTCTTCTGGGAGTGTTGGCACCCCCCCTGACATTGCTAGGGAGCATTATAAAGCTCCCCTGGCCCTTTTAAGGGAGCGTTATAGATATTTGGAGCGTTGGTACCCCCCTCAAGCCTATGAAGGAGAGCTATGACACCCTGATGCCCCCTTTGAGGGAGCGCTACCTATTCTGGGCAGCAGTTGAGTGGTTGAGATGAATGGGGGAAGGATCCATTCATTCTTGGAAGTTAGTTGAGCTCGAATCCCTAGTCCATCCATGATCTTAGGGCAGATCCTCAACTGAAGGAGGAAAATCCTCAACTTCCCCAAGGATATCTCAAGTGGTTAAAGCCTCTCCAAACCTATATAAGCAAGCTTTCTCATGGTGAAAGGGGGATGGAAAATGGAGAATTACACCAGACTTATGATCTCATAAGTGGTGCTAGAATAGAGATATTTTGGAAGAAAGAGACCTATGATCTCATAGGGAGAAATCATTGAAGCTATCATCATTCAGATCGTGGATCTTTTGAGCAAGGAATAGACAAGGAAGACTTGACGGGACTGCTGCAATTCATCAACTGCTGTAAGTAATGTTTTGTCCTCATTAATATGACATGCTTGGCCTGTTTCTTTCTAATTCATGTTCAATTCTACATGAGCTTGTCTCTTTAGTAGATAGATCTATATATGGCTAACATTGATAGGGTAGGAAGTAGTCGTACTTTGTTTGTCCACAGGATTCATCGAGGAGCGAAATATTGGAGCTCAACTCGAAGCGTGCAGAGACAAACATCGTTTAAAGGTACTTCTCTTCTCCTTCCTTCTCACACATTAGTCCACCTATATCTAAAAGGAATTTAGTGACCATGATAATCTCTTTATGTCTTAGAGTTTAGGGTCTATCTCTTTGAGGTAATCTACTTGTCCGCAGGCAGATTTTCCTATAACAGAAACTGGCAACTCCACTGGGGATCGAATCAAAACTTTCTTAGTTTTGTCTTTCCTCATAGACCTTGTCTTACCTAATTGTTTTCAGACCTTTTTCACCCCATTTATCTGATTTCATTTGCTGATTGGATCTTCAATCCATCACACTTAGCCTGATTGTCAAAATTTTGACTGAAATTTTGGTTTTTTTGGACATTTTTGTGAGTTTTTGGGCAGCAGCGCTCCCCTTTCCTTGTTAGAAGGGTTCCAGCGCTCCCTTAGAGTGTTGGAAAGAGCTTTATAATGCCCCGGTGTCCCTTACACCAGAGCGCCAGCCCTTGTTTTCACAAAATCCCTTCAAAAAATTGCATTTTTTGAGGTTAAAACCCTGTTTTTGACTTGCTGAGTTGTTTTGTGATTCAATCATTCTTGTTTTGACCTTTGACATGCTTCTTCCTAAGAAGTAAACACCTTTTTGCTAATATTTTATTCCCTTCTTCATTCTTTTTGAGTTTTTGTTGTTGAGAGCTTGAAATCGATCCACTGCTTTCTTCTCTCCTATCTGACTGAGCGGGAACTCTAGTGAAGGACATTAGAAGTTTGTAACTCTTCTCATTTGGTTCTTTAAGGTCATATGATCCAATCTTTTTCTCCTTCCTTTTGCGTTTTTGGTTTTCTTTCTCTTGTTTGATTGCAAAGGGTGTGTTGTTTGTGTGAAATATGCATATTCTTGTATGAATCTCCTTGATCTGAAAGGGTAGTTGGCAAGATAAATTTTTCATTGAATTGATTATCATTCACATGAAAACAACAAAAGTACATATTAATGATTAGTTTGCATATTAGTTTGCATTTCTGAAATGTTGTAGAATCATATTGGATTTGATTGAGGGCATTCCTTGTCAAGTGTTTGATAGTGAAAATGACTCTTCCTCTTTCCCTTAAATAGGTATTCATTGAAATGAAATGATTGCTTATCATATTTCATGCATATTGTTGGGAATCGAGTCATCATTCCATCAGTTTCACTTTCGTACACCCTCTGAGTCAACAACAGCCATTAAAATCAATGCTTAACTAAAATTTATCAGACTTTTTACATCTTTGTTAGCAAACCTACATTAGTTTAAGGTGTAGGGCTTTGGAATAGGTTGAAAGGATAACTTTCCAAAGCTATCAAACAAATTTAGTATCTTGCGGTAGGGAGAGTCAAATCCAATTGCCATATTAGTCTACCTGGGATCCCCCTCTCACATAGGGGTTACGCACGAGGTCGCATTCGGGTGAGTTACAGAGATTATCCCTCTATGGCCCAATTGTTTGTAGTGGTCGGATCGTATATTGGGGGTCACTGCGAGGTATACCCACGATTATGTGTGGGAGCCTTTCAAGTTGATTTTGGACTTGTTATCCTCCCCATACATTCCAATTGGACTGTCGACTGTACCCGCCCAGGGGCTGACTACGAGTTGGTGACCTTAGTAGCCATAATATTTAGGGTCTCACACAAGGTGACGGTGAAGGGAAGTCTCACTGTACCTGGAACAGACGTTGGTCAAACTCACTCGGGCTCCTTGGAGGGTAAATCCACAATTAATGCATGGAAGCTTGCACCAAGGCGTAAGTCCATTAAGCAGGTCGCCAACATAACTAATCCACCTGCTCTATCCCCACCCCTTCCTATTTTGATCTCACGATGTTGGATTTCATCACCAACTAGTGGTTTCATCGTAGGAAGGTTTGTTTGATTGATTGCTTCTTAGATTCGTAGTGTGTGTTGTTTGTTTTACTTAGTGGACCTTAGGTCGAGTCAGTGTTAATGGTGTCAAATATCAGGAGTACCAATGGAGGAACCCCCTCTCCTAGGGAACCTTATAGTTTTCCTTCATTTGGAAACTTTGGTCTTCCATATGTTGCCACACTGAGTCTTCCAGGACTCACTATTGGATTACCAATTTGGTTTTTCCCCACTCCGGTGATCCTGAATCCTCCCAATGTTTCAGTTGTTCCTAATACTTTGAATGTCAATACACCACCCACAAATCAACCTCATGTCAACTTTTCACCTTCTTCGCCCATTAAGTCTCCTTCCATTTCTCCTTCTTCGCCTAGTGAAAGCTCTAAAGCAAGTAGCCAGGTTGATCAGAATAAGAAGAAACAAAAAGAGAAGAAGAAGAAGAGCCCGAAAAGGACCAATACCCCAACAACATATGATGTTGGATCCAAGCAACCAGTCACTATGGATAGTACTGGGAGTGTTGATGACGTCAACAAGATTAAAATGAAGAATCCGAAACCCAAATTCCCTTGCAGTCTTTGTAAGGGCGACCACTTTCTGAGGGATTGCCCCAGTCTTATCAAGGTCATAGAAATGTGGTCCTCCACACCATCAGCCTCTGTCGGTCATGCCGATGATACTCCGTCAACTAGTGATGTTAAGGTTGGTAAGAAGAAGAAAACTGTCAAGTTCCCTTGCATGTTATGTAGAGGCAATCATTACTCTCACCTTTGTCCTCGTATGGATGAGGCTTCTTCTCTTTTGGAAAAACTTCAACTTCCAAGAGGTTATCATAAGCTTTCTCCCAACCCATCATTAGTCGATGGAATGATCAATCCGGTTCCATCCTCGGTCGGTCCGGTTGATCAGGTGGTCAATCTAGTCTCCTCTTCGATTGAACCACAAACCCAAGTAGCTGATCCAGTTTTGTCATCGATCAGCCCCACTCTTCATCAAAAGAGTGTAACCCAAGTGGTCGATTTGTTTTCATCCTCAGTCGATCCCACTCTCCCGTTAGAGATTGACACCAAAGCGGTCGATCCATTATCACCCGTCAATCCCATTCTTCCCTTGGAGAATGAAACCGAAGTGGTTGATCCGGTTCTTTCATCGGTCGATCCCACTCCTCCTTTGATGAGTGCCAAAGTGGCTGATCCAGTCCTTCCCTCGGTCAGTCACACCCTTCATCCGAAGAGTGCCAAAGTGGTTTCTCTGGTTACATCCTCCGTCAATCCCACTCTTCCATTGAAGAGTGCCGACGTGGTTAATCCAAGTCCACCTTTGGTCGATCCGATCCAATCATTGGTCTATCCTACTCTCCCTCTCGAGAGTAAACCTGATACTGCCCACGTTTTTCTCGTTGATACAAACTCTATCATGCTAGGGGGCATTCCTCCTTCTCCTGTGAAACCCCCTCCAAGTAATGAGGCCATCCTTTTTTATTGGGGTGCGCTAACTGGACCTCGTCTTCCCTCTCACATTCCTTTTCAGAATACAGTACAGGTTTGTGGTCGGGATGTTCCTCAAACGTTGATAGATGAAGGTGCGTCTGTTATTATTTTGTCCTCTGTTGCTTGGCATGCTTTGGGTTGTCCCCAGCTTGCGCCGGTTACCTAGAATCTATTGGCTTTTAACAGAAAAACCAGTCAACCCTTAGGGATCCTTCCTCAGTTTCCTGTAACTTTGGGAGGGAAAAATGTCTTTATTGATGTTATGGTAGTCCGAGACCCCTTGGATTTCTCTTTACTCCTTGGGCGGGATTATGTTTATGCCACAAAAGATATTATATCCACTATTTTTCGCGTGATATCATTCCCTCACTATGGAAGAATTGTGACTATTGATCAACTTTCATTCATCAGCCCTGACTGGGTTACCTACCTAAGTGGTTCTTATATGACAACAGTATCATCCCCGCCACATGTCAATTATGTGGCGTTGTCTCCCATGACCTCAACTTTCGACGATCTGGATCCGGTAGTTGACATGGTGATTTCTTCAGTAGGGCTATTGGAGCCTGATCTCCTTACCCCTGTCACGACCCTTGACATGTATTCCTTCCAGAGTGATTATCTTCCATCCAGTGAAGATCTCTTGGAATCCATGACCGAGTTTTGTCCCTTGAAATGGTATCCTTCCAGAGCATTATCCTCTTGGAAGCCATGATCAAGACAAAGACCACGAGCATAGTTTCTCTTCTCTGTGGAAAGCTCGTTAAAAAATGAAACAGAGGTCATGAGCATAGTTTCTCTTCTCTGTGGCAAGCTCGTTAAAAAATGAAACAGAGGC
>JASDQU010817430.1:24083-35877 GCA_032191745.1 Picea mariana
CTGGAGTCATCTTTAAACTCTTTTCAGACTCTCTAAATATGAAAAGATTGTCGAGTGATCTTGTTTCCTTTCAAGCTCGTTAAAAGGTTTGAAAGGGAATCTTTCGAGCGATAGTTTATCTCTTTTTCAGTCTCGTTGGACTACTGTACGAAAAAGGAACTGAGAGAGTTCTATTTTAAGTGTTTCTCCAGACTCTATAATCATGAAAAACCTTCGATTTTTCTGTCTTTGGACTCATTAAAGAAAACATCGACAGGCCCATATGGGATCGAACCCTTACTTCTTCCAATTTGTTAAAAAAATGAAGAGGAACTTACCAAAGGTGAGTTTTATCGAGCATGTGTTACCCTCCTCGAGCTCGTTAAATTAAAAAGAGGTACTCGTCTATCTGGATGGGGGAAAAATTGAAAGAAGCAAGCCAAGCCGTGTTTTTGAGAACATTACCAAGTAACTCTTAGAGTCGCCCTTGAACATGGCACTTTTTCATTTGCACACATTATAATCCGTTGAACCTCTACCCTGAGCCAATCCTTTGAGTTTCTTTTACTCCTTTGGGTCACCCGACGTAACTCACAGCATCCATTGCATTGTCAAGTTTTGGTCCATGTCATGTTTTTGTTGTTGTGCCTCAATGTTCAAGGGAAGTATCTGCCTCGAGAGTCATCCATCACAAATATCTTGTCTCAATACCCATGTTAGTCCATGTTCATTTGATCTACCAAATTACATATCTATGTCCATTTCATGTCATTGATGGGGGATACATCAAGGCCCTCCTTCGACGATCCTATTCTTGTCGACTTCAACACATTATCCAGGAACTAGACTTAGAAACCAGTTAGTACTTTGGTACCTGCATGCCTCAATGGCAGGCCTCCTCACATCCGACAGTGGGTTTACATCACTGACCTCTAATCAGATGATTCCACGGATGTTCAACTCTAGCTCATCCATTCACATTCGTTGGAATGTACTAGAGTACCTTGGGAATCATTTACATTAATGGTGATCTTCCTCGCACTTGTTAACGGTTTACATCATTGACCGGTAGTCAAGTGGTTTCTGCCATGTTCGACATCAGGACATCTATTCACATGGTTAGATTCGTACTACATCAGGATCAGTAAGAAGACCCTGGGTTGAGAAATCACTCTTATATGTACTTTGCCCAGGTTGCGATGGAGTTTCTCTTGAACAATGACACATATACTGTTACATAGATCCACTTTGTATTGGTCGTGGCTATGTTTTTTCATCTCGTAGATCCACTGTGTATTCCTCGTGGCTACGATCAGTTCAAGTCATAGGAGTATAGATCCACAGTGTATTTTCGATGGCTATACCTTGTGTCAATACAATTATGGATCCGCAGTGTATTTTATGGCGGCCATATCTTGCAAGTCTTGGTCACCCAAGCATAGGTATGCCTGTCTTGGGTTTGAAACATGTCATCATATTTGTTGGATGTTTGTGTGCAGCTTCTGTCAGGTTTTCTACATCTACACCCTTGCTTGAAAGTCTACAAAGCATTTCAGTTATCAGTTCTCATATTCTAACTTCATACTTTGGGGGGCAATCTGTTACACATCAAATTTACTCACTTCAATAGTGTCACAAGTGTCATCATCGCAAGTGTCGCAAGTGTCTCATTTTGTTCATAAGTGTCGCAAGTATCAAAGAAAGAATACTGCTATGATGCCCATGTTGTGCCTATAAAGACATGAAGAAGACACTTAACACACATCAAACACTTGATTTGGAAGAGGGGGAATGCTTAGATAAAGTTAGGAACCTTTTGCCATCTGAAAGCACTGAAAAAACTAAGTTTTTGGAGGGGAGCGCTCCCCTATAGCTCTTCTGGGAGTGTTGGCACCCCTCCTGACACTGCTAGGGAGCGTTATAAATCTCCCCTGGCCCTTTTAAGAGAGCGCTATAGATCTTTGGAGCATTGCCGCCCCCCTCAATCCTATGAAGGAGCGCTATAACACCCTAATGCCCCCTTTGAGGGAGCACTACCTATTCTGGGCAGCAGTTGAGTGGTTGAGATGAATGGGGGAAGGATCCATTCATTCTTGGAAGTCAGTTGAGCTCAAATCCCTAGTCCATCCATGATCTTAGGGAAGATCCTCAACTGAAGGAGGAAAATCCTCAACTTTCCCAAGGATATCTCAAGTGGTTAAAGCCTCTCCAAACCTATATAAGCAAGCTTTCTCATGGTGAAAGGGGGATGGAAAATGGAGAATTACACCAGACTTATGATCTCATAAGTGGTGCTAGAACAGAGATATTTTAGAAGTAAGAGACCTATGATCTCATAGGGAGCAATCATTGAAGCTATCATCATTCAAATCGTGGATCTTTTGAGCAAGGAATAGACAAGGAGGACTTGATGGGACTGCTGCAATTCATCAACTGTTGTAAGTAATGTTTTGTCCTCATTAATATGACATGCTTGGCCTATTTCTTTCTAATTCATGTGCAATTCTACATGAGTTTGTCTCTTTAGTAGATAGATCTATATAGGGCTAACATTGATAGGGTAGGAAGTAGTCGTACTTTGTTTGTCCATAGGATTCATCGAGGAGCGAAAGATTGGAGCTCAACTCGGAGCGTGCAGAGACAAACATCGTTTAAAGGTACTTCTCTTCTATTTCCTTCTCACACATTAGTCCACCTAGATCTAAAAGGAAGTCAGTGACCATGATAAGCACTTTCTGTCTTAGATTTTAGGGTCTAGCTCTTTGAGGTAATCTACTTGTCCGCAAGAAAATTTTCCTATAACAATGTTGATGTTTCGTCCATCATCCCTTGCTTCAGCTGAAATCCACTGAACATTCTGGTTATTTTGATTCCTTTTTTCCTCGATCTTTGTGAGTAATGTCAAACATTCCTCTATATCATGATCCAATGCGTGACAATACAAACAGGTCATTGGTGGTAGTGGGCACTCCCATGCATAATGTCCTGGTTGCTAGAAATTGTGACATGTGATTGGTCCTCTACCACATCTGAAACCTCCTCTGGCTCGTCCTGATCCTCTATACATTGCGCAATCACCTCGTGGTGCATTATACTATGGTCCCATATTATACTTCGCAGTATTGTACTAGGGTTGTGTCGGGTTGTACTACGGCTGCGCATTATTGTAATATTGTGGTTCAGTATTATACTGTTGCTGCACAGTGTTGTATGGGGCTGGGGCTTGATTGAAATGTGGTGTTTCCTGTCCAGTCATCATTTCTGCCTGTACCCTGTATGCATCTGATGTTCTTTCCCTCATCAACTCCATAGTTCTGCAATCTTTGTCTTCATGGCCAACTGACTTGTAAAAGTTGCAATATGAGTTCTTCGAGACTATTTGGTATTTTTGCATCATCGTACAATGGTAAGGGCCGTGACCTGGTTTCTTGCATATTTCGCACCATAATCCTCCCTATGGTAGCAGGTTTGGAATCCCCATCGCCATATACTGTGTGAATGTTGGACATTCATTCTTATGGTGTCCTTCCATCCTATAGGTAGTGCACCAAACAACTTCTCGTTTTTCCTTGTTCTTATTCTGATTCAGCTGAAATGTTAATTTCTTCATATCCTCCTTCAGCTCTTCGATAGCCGGGTCCGTCTATTGATACTGATTCTCTTCTAATTGCAAGGCTACCTGTAGAGCCTCTACCTGCATCTGAAACTTCTATTTTCGTAATGGATATTTTAAGTGTGGGAGTAGTGAGTTGACAAATAGGTGTCGATGTTGCATATTGGTCATAAGGTATTTTAACTTTCCTTTTAATCGCTTGATCTTTGATCAATCTCGCATACCGATTCTCCTGGTTTGTCTTATTTCAATCATCTCATTCATGTACTGATCCTCTGATCTTGGCTTCTATAACTCATTTATCAATAGTTTCTTAATGGCGTCTAGTGTCCTTGTCATGCTGGGAACATTGTTCATGTCTAGGCTCATGTACCAATCTAGTGCGCGGTCTCTTAGCGTGATCGCTAGTTGTGCGAGTTTGGTGTCTTCATCAGTGATCTTCTTTGCTTCCCAGATCTTTGTGCAAATGAACAAATGCTTTTCAGGTTCTTTTTCTTCTTCCCCTCAGAACTATGTAATCTGATAGTAGGATCGTGTCTTGCCATTCCAAATACTGAGTTTCTCCCTCCTCTGCGTGGTGTAGATACTTGACTAAGGTTGCCTAAACTGGTTCCTTCAGTTGTTTTTCCTTGTGTAGATGTACTTCCTGCTATTGGACTTCCTCAGAACTTTGTTTGTCTAAATGGTGGTGTTCTCTTTGGTGTATTAGTCACAGATGGGTTGATGGATTCCACACTGACATTAATATGAAAGGGATGGATGCCTTCTCCTCCTATTCTTGGGCCTCTTTTTTTCCTCTCATATGTGGCACGTAGGATTTCCTCAATTTGATCCATAGCCCAGAGATCCTCTACCTCTTCCTCATTGCAGGCCAAGCCCTCCCTCTCAGCTACGACTCTCTTCTTGGTATTCACCTTTGGTTGGGTGCTCTGCTACGCGTCATTCCTGATGATGCCAATATCCACTTAAGTTGGTCATCATCCATCAAGATCAGTTCCAAGGGTTCCTCCTCCTTCTTCTCTTTATCCTGTCCTCCTTCCATTCCTCCTATCTCTATCAGTTCTTCCCCCATTCCCCCATGCGCACAAGGAAGTCTAGTTTTATGATTCCATTGTCATTACACATTTGTTATATAGAAATATCTTGATAGAAGTATACAGTGATCAAATGTACCTTCCTCTGGGTCCTCATACGAAATCTTTCTCGGCTACATTGTATGACTTTGCTGTGTCTACCACAAATTCTGTGATAAACCTTGCCACACTGCTGTCAAGCCAAAAGTCAACTACGTGGGTGAATTTGTTGTTCACCTACTGCAGTTGTTGGATCTGTACTGGAGTCCAATCTAGCTATCGAATCCAGTTCATCATGTGGTTATTCGTTAACCTTAATATCCACTCCTGTAGTAGATGCGGAAAATCAAAGAAAAATATTTTGTGTAAATCCATAAATACGTATTTATCCAGGTATCTATGCGGCGTGATTCTAGGGTTTCTATTGTCTTTTTGTGAAAACTCTAGCTCTTTATTTCTCAACCAACCCTCAATTTCTTCTCTCGTGGGGTTCCAAGGTCTCCACATTCCCTTCTAATAGCTTATTGCTCTTCTATTACACTCCTTCGGTTCTTGTCCACTCTATCTCATCTACTTAGTCCTCTCTTGTTCCTCTTAACACACCAACAAAACCATTTGTTGGTTATTAATTCCCTTCTCATGTTGTCTAAGTTATTTACCTAGAGTTCATGTCACTCGAGGTTCCAACAAAGCCTCTAAAACTATCAGCCCTCCTGGTAAACCAGAAGGCAACACATCACCCAGAAGGTACTGCACAGTCTCACTCGAGATAGCTTTAAATGGGTGACTATAAGACACAGGTGTTTACAGCCTAGGACAGAGTAGGGGATAAAGGGTTTCTTTATTAAGGCCCTATACTGCGAGCTATTACTTTGATCTACTTATTCCTTGAAATTGCATATGTCTATTTCACAGTTTTATTCCAACAAAGTATAAACAGATTCATAACAATGTATTAACTCATTCATCAAGCCTAAACATTAATTGCTAAAAGAAAGTAAAGGCATGCAAACATTCAACACATTAACCGAGTATTACCATGGTTCACCCCCTCCTGGGCTACATCCACAAAGATTTGGCTCTTCGCACTTTTATTATGGTAGTTCTGCAATTCCGTCACCGCGTGCTTACAATGCTCCACAAAACTGGGTAAGATCTATGTGAGGTGAACTAGATCGCACCAGGCTCTATAGCCTATGGTATAATCCTCAAATCTACCTTCCCTCGTATCTCCTTTTCTCAACAACTTACAAAAATGGTTCATACAGCTAAAAACGTTACATATCGCCTACGCCCACACATAGTTACAATCTCCAAAACTTAACTCAAAACCCTAACTCTCAAACCTCAACAAAAATAACAACAACAACCCCCCACTTATATGATACTTTCGTATCTATATTTATACATTTCGAGCTCTTTAGCCATTTACAGAATCTTACCAAAACCCTAACCCTTTTTACGTTAGGTCTTTCTCCCATGCGCATGTTGTTCTTCCTCCAGCTGTCGCTTTCCTTTGTGCACACTTTCTTGCATGCATGCGTGTTGTTATTTTTCTAGTTGTTACCTCATTTTTCTTCATGCTTTCTTTCCCACGATCGTTCTTCTTTCCACTTTGGCCTGGTGCCAACAAAGAGGTACTCATCTATCTAGATGGGGGAAAATTTGAAGGAAGTGGGTCAAGTTTTTCGAAATAATTTATGGTAGCTATTGTCTCCGTTGAACATGGCACATGTTTGTGTCTCATATTACAGTTGGGTAATATTCTTGTCTTTGAATCATACCAATTCCATGTGTCGCTATACTTTTTGGCTCTAGTTGAAAAGTTCTCTTATTGTCATCACATTATGCTCTTGGTACTCGTCGATTCAATGTTGCCAAGTCACTTTTCATGCCTCATCATGTTCAAGGGAAGATTCACTTCAAACCATCCATCTACAATATTACCAATTTCTATTTACTGTGTCAATCCATACTCATTCAATCCACAATATTACATCACTTTCTTGTGTTAGTATCAATGATGGGGGAGACATCATGGCCCTCCTTCAATGAGTCTGTTCTTGTCAACTTCATCACATTATTTGGGAATTAGACTTAGAAACCAGTTAGTACCTTAGGACCTGCATGCCTCAATGGCAGGCTTCCTCACTTTTGACAGTAGGTTTACATCATTAACCTTTGATCAGATGATTCAATGAATGTCCGACCTCGGCTCATTTATTCACATTCGTTGGAATCTACTAGGGTACCTCGGGAGTCATTGTCATCATTGGTGATTTCCCTCACACTTGTTAATGGTATACCTCAATGACCAATAATCAAGTGGTTTCTACCATGTTTGACATCAAATCATCTATTCACATGGCTATATTTGTACCGCATCGGGATCGAGACAAAGACCTGTTGGCAGCCATATTAATCTCTATCTTTTGTTTACAAGCAGCCCACATAGGGTTTTTAAACCCTCATTACTCGTCGCAACTTTTCTCATTAAACGACACCATTATCCTTCACTTTTTGCATACCTGCTTTTCATTTTCGTTTTCACGACTGCAAGCATGAAAACCCACAGTTGGAATTCATGTTGATTACATCAAAGGGTTAATGTTCATTTGGTTTATCATGAACCTAATTGTTTACCTGGTTATAAATCCTTGGCCTCAAACACACCACTGGTTACATATGTATTAAAACACCACCCATTTATGCATTTGACTATTGTTATGGTTTTGATTTATAAAATCTTTAATGCAATGGTTTATTCAACATATTGATTTTTTGGGTCAAATCGTGGATATGCAATGGTTCATTTGACCTTTTGATCGAATTTTGTGGATATGCATATAATGGTTTTTAACTATTATGATTTGTATGTACCATTACACCAACGTGTGGTTCCAAGTACAGCCTGATATGATGTTCTTGCATGGCCTCGATCTACACCACTATCCTTGCACGCATAGCATTAATGCTCCTCCCTTGCATTTCGAGCTACCTTTGCATTGTGTTGAGGAAGCTCGGGGAAAATGGCTCTGTTTCTATCCTGTCAAACCCTATCACTGAATACCTTGTTATTTTTGTGCTATTAGCCATGGCTCTTGTAGTGAGAATTGAACTCAACGGTGTCTATACTTTTTTGTTTTTTGATAATGACCGAGAAGACTTAGAGAGGAATGGTTGGCAGGTCTTTGTTGAGAAGTTCAAGGGTTTTAACCTGGCAGTTGCTCAACAATTCACGCTAACTTTCGATGGTTGCAGAGCTAAAGTTGGAGACGTCCAGCTTGAGTTAAACAAAGATTTCATTAGCTCAGCCACTGGTCTGCCAGCCGTGGGACAAAAATGGTTTAAGAACTCAAAGGTTGATGAAGTTCCCTGGTCACTGTTGTTTACCTCAAGGAAGATTACTAGCTGTGACAAAGGTATGCTTGTTACAGCTCTAAAACCTAGATGGCACGATCTGTTAGCTATTGTCAAGCAGTTCATTACCTGTAAGGGTAGATATGGTTTGGTTTTCTTATATCACTTACGGCTGCCCATGAGTTTTATCGATTTTCCCTTAAACACACCCTATTTCTCCTTCGAAGTTTATACAAAATGGCAAAGCGTTTTAAAAGGCTTAAAGTCGACTCCAACCTTTTCCACCACTGTTTAATTAAAATTATTATGGTTCATCAATTGAAGTTAAATGGCGATTGTTGGGACGCTTTCTTGTTGAGGAATGGTTTTGCTAGTACTGAAATAGGACAATTTGACAGGTCCATTGTTACAGAAACCCTGGTCGAGCCTGTCATTCCCCCTCCTTCACTCTTGCCCTCTGTTGAACCCTCGACCTACCCGGACACTACCCAACCCAACACCCTGCCTGATTCATATCCAAAAGATGGTGGTAAGCCTGTTAAAAAGTCTGCAAAGAAAAAGTGTAAAGGTAACAGTGATATCAATTACAAGGGTAAAAAGGCTGTGCGTTGGGTTTCACGATGTGCCCACAATAAACCTAAGGAAAATGAAGACCAAAAACCAATTCTGTTAAGCGAGGATTCTGATTCCGAAATTGAACGGTTTCTAACCGAAGAGTATCCATATTCATATGGACTTTGCTTAGTTAAGCCCTATGACTATGTGACGAACCTCCCACCATTTCTTAGAAACAACCCCGACTTCCCTGGGATCAAACTCAAAAAAGAACCTACAAGTCAAATAAAAAGTTCCCCGCCTGTTAATACACAGTCTGTTCAGCCGCAGTGCAACGAGTGTCAGTCGTGGCTCGATCGATATTACAGAGACGTGCCTTTGCTTCAGTCTCATATCAAGTCCTTGGAGGACCGAGTGAATGTGCTAACTAAAGAAAACGACAGATTGCAAAATGTAGCTCAAGCTAATGATAAAAGACAAAAAAACACAGGCTCTGTTGTTTTTAAGAACGTGGAAGCAGCCACTGCCATTGTGAATTCGAAAATTGCTTGATTAAAACGAATCCTTGAATCTGAGGTATGGTATTTTAAAAATAATTTTGAGATGATTTTGTTTTTGTTTTGAATTAGAATACAAGAATTTTTTTCTCAAATTGCATCTATTCTATTTTGATTGATTTGATAAAACACGATTCTGGTTATAATAATAACTAGCTACAGAATCGTGAGATTCTGTAGCTAGTTACTAAAATTCAAATTCTTTGATTTTACAACTAAAATGCAATCTGAAATCGTGTATTCTTGTGCGTTTACAGGTACATATGATTTCTAAAGGAGATTGAATCGCTAGTAGCATCTTTGAACATGCTATTTCTTAACATGGTTTTAGAATAGGCTGTTAGTTTTGGATAACAATGGGAATTTGGGAGATTGTATTCCCCACAATTTTTGGAACAAATTTGATGATTTCCACAGGAAATGTTTTGATCCTGTGGCCTTTATAAATGTATTGTTTTGTAAACTAAGATCCATGGCTGCCTGGGAGTAGAAACTATGGATTTGTGATTGACAGACTTGAATGAAAGTGGATATTTTCACAGCTTTAGCTTCGATATATCATATCTTTGTTCAAGTTTTGCTCATTTTGATTTGTAATCAAATTGTGACTACTTTAGATATCACGATTTGTTACAGGTTGATGTGATGGGATTTAAATAGTGTCCATGTTTTGTGTCTCTCATATTATATACAACAATTATCCTGTTCGAATTTGATGATTTGAAGGTTAATCTTCTTTATTAAATGAGCAGTTGTACGCAAATTTTCACAAGCTAGATTTATCTTAATGTGATCATTTGTCAAATTATAGAATTGTTTTTACTACGTATCTCATGTTCTGTTATTAACATTCGACCATTATTGCTTCCCGTTTACGAGAAGCATTTGGAAAATCTGGTGCGGATTGGCCTCATCAAACAACAAACGCAGATGCTATGCACAGGACACATAGGAGATGCGATTACAGGTTAGTTTGCTAGTTTCATTTTATTAGTTTAATTAATATAAGAATTTCCTGTAGTCTAAATACATTCTATCAATTGTTATTTTTACTTCTCAACTAGATAGCTACCATTTCATTTCTTGTTTATAAAAGTTATAAAAATCAAAAACACTGAACGATACCTTCGTTGTCATAAATCAATTCATATATGATTTTCGCAGATTTCGATCAAAATTTGCATTTTGTGAATATCGTACATATATTAGAGATATAAATATATCAATACACTATACATTTAACAAGTAGAACTACTATTCTATTAGTTAGTAAACTATGAATTTATTTTAGACTTGTATATAGTTTTCAGCAGTTGTTTTTCATTTAGTTAGTTTCTTCAGTTTTTTTTTTTTACTTTCTTAGGAATTAGATCAGCTAACGGAGCCGCTAAACCCGTCGGAGTGGATTAACCCAAACGACTTGGGTTATTTAGAAAACCTCGGACCGGATTCACTCCTCCAGTTGACGAGCGGTCAATTTCACCCATCAACAAATGGCGCTAGAAGGAGGGCCTGAAAATTATTAATGGCACGAGGTGGTCATAAGACACCTCCACCTCCCACCCGCTCACCTATAGTGACTAGAAGTCATTCAAACGACAATATTTTCCCTCAAACAACAACCACATCAAACAACAATCTACGGATCACAGTTGAACCAGTAACTCCAAATCCTACAGGTGGTGACGTACAAGAGATTGTTTGCCAATCTCTCATAAGAACACAGTGCCTTCACCCGTTTAAGACAACCAAGCCGACCTTTGGACCAACCATTAGATTTCTATGATATAATAGAACAACTTGGAGGCAATAACCTCACTTTAAACCCTATAGATCTAATCCTCACTCCTGCAGCAAGAGGATCTGGTATACCACCCTCACCACCTCCCTCATCCCCTTCTTCTTCTGGAGAAGAATCCTATGACGAAAGCAGTTCCTCATCCCAGCCTTCGATACTACCCACACCAATGGCCAACCAGAACAATCCCACCAGACCCTGGCTCGACCAAGATGCAGTGGCCATACCCGGGCCTCAGCAGCCCTTACCCAAACACCCAGAGAAGTGGCTCCCTAAATTTGATCCAAACTCTAAACAAATCGCCGAAGATCACATCAAAAAGTTTATGTTAGCCATTAGACTTCGTAATGTCGAGCACGAAGACATAGTCTGTAGATTGTTTCCCTACACCTTCGAGGGAAATGCCTCTACCTGGTACTTTTCCCAACAGCCCCATACCATCGTGTCATGGGAGAATGTTGTGCAAGATACCAGATATACAAAATATGCAGAACAGAAATAAAATGCTAGAAACGGCAGAATAATAGTAAAATATCCAGCATAATCTTCACAATACACAGAAATGATAGAACAATAGCAATAGAAATAGCACTTTGATTCAGAAAGCAATGTTCACAGGCCTCTTCGAGGGGGAAACCTCCAATCGAGCAGCACTCTGTTACAATAATATCCAAGCTAGGGTTATCATACCCTCAACCCTTATTTATACTAAATATGTCTATTAAGAGAAGCATCTAGAGGAAGATCCTTCTAGAAGCAGAAGCTTCTATTAGGTCTTCTTACATATGCCTTATTCTATTTTATTCAAAGGCCTTATTAATATTGACCTTTATTACATCTGAATACATTGATCTACCTA
>JASDQU010817431.1:5384-18997 GCA_032191745.1 Picea mariana
AAGTCTGCATACCATGGAGATTTCAAAAATACCTCTTTCACGCTTGGAGTCGCCTGCTCTCCCTGTTCATCTACTGCAGCTAAGAAATTAATATCAAGAGCATGGAAATTGGATTCAGCCATTAACTTTGCTAGACCTTGACCTTTAATCAGTTTAGTAGGCTTAATCTCTATGTCATACTCCAGAATGATAGCAATTCATTTTCCTCTTCTGCCATCTGGATTGTCCTAGGTTAAAATGTCCTTCACTACTTTGTTTGGAACGTATGCGATGGTGTGGGAATGGAGAATATATACTCTAAAATCCTTTATGGATTTTACCAAGGCAAAATCTTGTTTCTCCATTATTTTATAATTCAAAGCAGCATCTCTTAAAGATTTACTGAAAAAGGTTATGGGTTGTTCATACCCTTCGTTGTTTTTCTGTAGTAAAACTGCTGCAATGGTATGTTCGGAAGCAAAAGAAAAAAGGTAAAAATCTTTGGTGAAATTAGGAATGATCAAGACTAGAGCCTTTGTGAGTGCATGTTTAACTTGTTCAAAAGACCGCTTGGATTCAGAGTCCCATTTTATTTTGTGTCCTTTTTTAACATGTTTGTGATGTTCCTAAGAAGCTCAGCCAAATTAGGTATGAATCTTCTCAGAAAGTTTATTTTTCCAATGAAAGATTGTAACTCTTTGATATTCCTTGGTTGTTATAGCTTCTGAATGGATTTTATTCTACTGGGATCTATCTTAATTCCGTCCTTAGATATTATGTGCCCCAACAGTTTACCTTCCTCTAATCCGAAAAGGATTTTCTTAGGATTTAGAGAAATCCCAAATTTCCTGCATTTTTCAAACACTCGTCTGAGATGTCGTAAGTGCTCATCATCAAATTGGGAATAAACAGTTACGTCGTCCAAATAAATGACAATAAATCTGCCAAGTTCTTCCACAAAAGCATTGTCCATCGCTCTTTGGAAAGTGGCCCCAACGTTCATCAACCCGAAAGGCATTTTCACGTACATGAAGGTACCCCAAGGTGTTGTGAAGGTTGTTTTCTCTTGGTCATCTGGGTGAACAAGAAAATGGTTATAGCCTAAGAAACCATCCAGTAAGAAGATTCGTCTGGATCCAACTACCTTTTGTAATATGTGGTCCATTTTTGGCAATGGGTAGTTGTCTTTTAGGGAAACCTTGTTCAGGTTTCGGAAATCAATGCAAAGCCTTATTTCCCCAGTTTTCTTTCGGGTTGGGACCAGATTTGAAAACCATTTGGAAAATCGTAAGGGGACTATGATTTTAGCATCATACATCTTTTTAATTTCTTTTTCTATCAGGGGAAGTAACTTGGGATTGATTCTCCTAAGTTTCTGTCTGAAAGGTTTTTGATATTCTTTTATCGGAATCCTATGTTGTATGATGCTCGTGTCATAAGATTTTAAATCTTCATATCCCCAAGAAAACACGTCCGCATATTCCTTGAAAAGTTCAATGTATTTGAGTTTCTTCTCAGGGGGTAAGGATTTGGAAAGTTTTACTATCCTGGGTTTCTCTTATGTCCCTATGTTACAGTCTTCAACCTCTTTACCACTAGCTTCAATTTTAGGTTTTTTAGCTACATCATTAAAATCAAATAAGTCTTCTAACGGAACTAAACCCCTAGGTAAAACATTACTCTTTAAATGAAAAACATCAGATTCTATCTCATCTTCACCTAAGTCTCCTGAACCTATTTTATTTACACTATCATTTCCCAAAACAGATTTATTCACATTTTCATCATCATTTTCTAAGTCTATGTTTGTACACTCGAAATCATTTTTACATTGTAGAAAATCTTCAATTTGATCATCATTCCCAAATACCTGCTAGTATCTAATGTTGTCCGGGACAATCGGTCTGCACTTCACCTCCACCATGTATGGGAAAGTGGAACGAAAAGGTATCTTGCATGTAGCTGCTGACATAGCTAACCCATCTGCTAAAATGTTTTGTCCCCTGGGCATCACCTGCAAAACAACTTCAGTGAAACATTGAAGGGCATCCAAAACAGCGTTTCTATAAGCTCTAAGCCTTGGATGTTTTGTTGCATACTCACCTTTAATTTTTTTGATAATTAATTCAGAATCACCTCTTACCATGATTTGTTTGGCACCAATCTTCTTTAGTAGTTTCAGGCCGAGCATCAAAGCTTCATACTCAGCTATGTTGTTAGTGAATTGAAAATTCAGTTTGTAAGAATGGTTTTCCGAATACCTGGATTTGTGATTGTGCAACCAAACTCCTACTCCAGCTCCTTCTTTGCTTACAGCTCCATCGAAATCCATGCTCCAGAAATCTGCTGGCAATTCTTCACTTATTACGAGTTTCTTCCCGTTTTCCTCAGTGATTTCTTGGCCTTCGTTCGGGTCAAATGTATCTTCTTCCAGCTGAGTGATTTGTTCTCCCATATCGCCGTCGTTATACAGGATGAAGGAATATAGATCAGAGTGAGCAAAGTATAGAGGATAGTTATGGGTCTTTTCCTGGCTGCTGACCATATATTTCATCGGCGTCTCTCTGTACAGTCTTCTCTGTTGTTCGAATACTGGGATGGTGGCATACGACATATCCAATTGCAACGTGCCTTTCAAATTGGCCCCCCAAGACCTGGACAGCAACAACATCCATAACCATGCTTTTTGCTGGAATCTGAACTAGGGTGATACATAAGTCCTTGATCAACCCGATACATCTGACTTTGCTGGAGTCAAAAGAGTGTAAATCCTTGTAAGGTCTGGTGACCTCGAGTCCCAATTTTTCCATCACTGCTTTAGGCATCAGGTTATGGGAAGCACCCAAATCTAACATAGCATTGTGTAGAATCAGATTGTGTATATTAAGGCTGATGTAAAAAGGAGCGACAGCACCAGTGTCAGTCTGACCATCAACTTCAGGGCCAAAAAGAAGTTCAGGTTGATCATCGGTAAGATTTACTGTGTCCGAATGATTCGTCGATCCAACGGTTAAGGCCTTTGTACCTATATCAAGCTCAATGCTCAGCGCTTTGATCACCTGAGATCGGTAAGTGTTCTTACTCATCAACTCGGAAAGGGGAATGGGAATTTTCACTTTGGCTAATTCCCCTTCGAGGCTGAAAGGAGTAGGTGCTCTGCTTTGGCTCAGCAATTCTGATCTGTCCACCATAGTTTTCTGAGCAGAAGTACTTGTTCGATTGGTTGATGAAACCTCAATCTGCGTTGATCTTTGTAAAATGGTAGGGTTTATTTTTGCTGGAGTTTCAACACTACCTTTCTCGGGGATCTTCTTGGTAGAAGTCTCAGGAGATTTCTTGGTTTCGACTGTTTTCTTCGTTTCGGTTACCTTTTTGGGGGAATTTTCATCTGTCTTTTTACTTCACAGATTGTACTGCCTGTGTACCTCCATAATGGCATTTTCAAATGCATGTTGTTCGGTCTCTTCAGCTTCCTCACTCACCTCTGTTTGAGAAAGAAGGAAAATTTCTTGCTCTTCCTGAGTAAAAAAAATGGCTTCATTATCGTGAATGCCCATGAGGTTTATGTTTGTGTCTTCTAATTCTTCAATTACCTCTTCACCTTCATCGGCATAATTTTCCTGTAGAGGTGGTCTAATCTATTGATCAAGACCCCTCTATTCTCTTTGATCCCTAGGATCTCTCTGCCTGATTTGAGGAGGATTTCTTCTGAAGTTAGGATTCTGAATTTGTGGAGCAAGTTGGTTTTCTCTAGGAGGATTTCTTTCAGCTACAGTAAGTCTCTCCATCATTCTTTCCATTGCTCTAGCTAAGAAATCTAGTTTGGCGTCAGAAGAAGATGTAGAAGGTTCCTCTTTAATCATGACTCTCCTCTCTGTCCTCTGTCGTGCCCTTTTAGCCAGCAGGTTGGCCTCTACACTTATTGTGCTTTTCTGCATGTCCTCCAGGGTCGTGGAGTTTCTTTCCCTTAATGGATACAACATATCAGCGTCAAAACCGTCAGGGAATTTTATCAGTGCCAAACCTTGTGGGGGTTTAATATCGGTTGGAATCGCATTGTACAGATTGTTGAAGCGGGTGCAGTAGTCTTGTACTATCTCTCCTTGATTCCTTCTGATGTTTTCATATTCTGACAAGATCTGGAGAGGGTTTTTCTTTACCTCCCATCTGTCCAAAAAACTTATTTGAAACGTCGTAAGGTCGACCACTGAAGTAGCACGTAAGCCTTTGTACCATTTTTTAACGTCCCCAGTCAGACTCTGCACAAAAAGTCTCATTTGAACATCAGCTTCATCCACTTCCTGCAAGTCAAAATAGTCATTCATTTTATCAACATGTTGTTGTGTGTTCAAGGGCCCTGTACCATCGAACTATGGGAGTCTCATTTGATAGTCCTGGGGCATGTCGTGTAAAGGTGCAACCAACATCAAGGGAGAATATCTGGCCGCCATGATAGGTGGAGGAGGCAGGACAACAACCTGGATGATAGGTGAGGCGGTGGTAGGAAATGAGGAGGATAAGGGACTAGCTGGCACAGAGTGAGCGGTTTGAGGTTTTGCAGTGGAGGATAGTATTTTAGGGGTCCGGGATTGCAGGAGGGTTGGATCTAAAACAGTTTCAGTCATAAAGCTATCAGATTTTTTTCTAAACAAGCTTTGTTCAAAAATGGTGTCAAAGTCGAGATCTTGAAGGGAAACAAGTTCCTCTAGAAGAGAAGGGGACAATGACTCCCTGAACCTTCTGCAATGGTCTTCTTTCTGAGTAACTGTTCTGGATTATCAGTTGCTATCGCAGGTTCCAGGTCTGGGTGGGATCGAGTATAAGCTCTTTTAGGAGCCAGATTTTTAATTTTTATATATTTTTATTTTTATGAATCTGAAATTACTATGTACAAGCATTTAACAACCTCTGAACATTATTTCTTTCTCAGATTTATAATTTTTTCAGAAACAAAATTTTCTTCTAGGGAAAAAAGAAAACATGGGGTTGAATGTTTGTTCAGTCCCCAGTGGAGTCGCCACTATGTTAACGCTCTGTAAATTTCCATAGGTTGTCAGAGTAGAAGAAATTTACAAGAGGTAACTTTATCCAACCACTTCGAAACTAGAATCTATCCCTAGCAACTTCATAGAGGGATCTCTCTGTATGATTTAGCTATGTTTTAACTTTAAGATACTAGGCTAGTTAAACAAAATAAGATTGAATGGTTTGTTTTGTTTTTGTTAAGTTGGTTGAAAAGGTTTTTACTCTTCCGTTGGGCTATGGGCTCTGTATTATAAAGATAGAGTCCTAAACAGAAATTAAAAGTTTCTTTTCATAGGGAAAGATAATGCATTCATTGGATTCTTTAGCAGTAAAATGATGAATAGCGGAAAATATGAGAATATCAATTAAAGTAAAGAAGCACTTAAGAATTTCTTCACTGTAATATCAGAAAGATAAACATTAAGATCTTTCAAAGCTGGAAACAGGGTATACAAAGATAAATCCTGCAATATGTGCTACTTTAAAAGATTAGATTAGAAAACAATATGATAACTGAGGGGGAAAAACATTCAACATAGAAAATAAAACATCGCCAATGAATAACACACGAGAATCCTGTGAAGCATCCCTTTGTATTACTGGAAGATCTCTTGACAAAATTACAGTCTTTCTAGCTTACAGGGCGTAAATATCTACCCTAGGTACTTCGAAGTTTGAAGTATTTATAATTAAAAATTACATACTATCTTGTCATTAAAGATCAGAACGTGGCAGTTCTAAATTTAGCTAACTAACTCAACAAGATAAAAAAAAATTCAGGAACTGTTTGATGATGTGTTGAAATATTCATGCTAATTTCTGGAGTAAATCGTTGGTGAGTCCTCTGCACAACTTCACCTGATTGGATTGTTGACTGGGCTTGGACACCTCAGCTCTTACTCGATCAGATTGCATAACTCTTCCCATTGAAGGTTATTGGGAACGATGACTTTGAGCAGTCTTCGGTATACTTCATCCATCTCTTTATACTTGGCAAAAGTTGTCTTGACGATGAAAATGTACTGGATCTCATGTTGTATGTTGATGTCTGATTGGAAAGCTTCTAAACCTTGCCTGTGATACTGCCCTGTATTCCCGAGAATTTCGAACTATCTTTAGCCACGATGGCTAGTTTCTTTTTATAATCAGAAAGTGTCATTAACTTGTCATTTATGACCCTTAAGCCAGGGAGGCCTTTCTTCTACAGAGCTTCAATTTTGCTGAAAAATCTTTGCACTCCTATGTCCATAGCCTAGACTTTTTCCTCCAGTTGTAGCATCAATCCTCTTTTGGTCAGGACCCTCTTGATCTTGAGGATGGTTTCCATCCTATCTTCAATTTTCAAATCCTCTAACTCTTCTCTGGTTTTTGAATTCAGGAATTTAATGATCTCAGTGGCTTCTACGGGCATCTCTCCCAATTCTCCTCTTATTTTCTCAATCGTCTGCTTGCTTCTTTGCACCAGTTCATTCTGCTCGAATATGATTTGTACCATAGGCCATATTTCATTTATGGATTTGGAGATATCCATGCAGACACTTTCCTTGACCTCGGCAAGTGTTTTGCCTACCACTGTTTGCTTTTGAAGCTATTGCAATTCATGTTTGAGCTTGTATGATGTTTGTTTCTCCTTGGAGTGACTGGTTTGGTAAGAATACTTGAGTTTCTGAAGGTTCTCAACCTCCTTTTTAAGTCTGCTAATCTTTGTCTCTTGCAAATTCATCTCTTCCATGGATTTTTCCAGTTCTACTGTCTTCTCCAGAGCTGTCAGTGGAGTTGCTAAGGGGATTCCCGCTATGGATGTTGTGATTACTCTTGTTAGTGGAACTGTTCTCAATGGAATGACTTCCATAGGCTTTGATTGTTCCTTCTCTTTCAATAACCTTTCCAGTTCTGCTTCCATCTCTTTCAACTGTGCATTTTGCTCCATAATCAACTTGAGCATCTCATCCTTTTCCCCTTCTATCTCAGCTATCTCCTTTGCTTGTGCATCTTTTGTTGGTGGAAGTTTCAACTGTTTCCTCAGAGAGGCTATATCGACATTTTTCTTTTTAAGCATCTTCTCAACTTCTTTCACATTTGAGGAGTCATACCCGATCTTGAGGACCAATTCTTCCAACGTCTTAATTCTGTTATCCTTTGCAAAGGATGATATCTTTTCTAATTTCAGCTATGTCTGGACATTGCTCAGAGATACCTGTAATTCAGTGGCCACAGTAGAAGCATTTGCCAACATGGAGAAAATCATTTCCTGATTTTTCCTGTGCAGATCGATTTGATCAGCAGGATGCACATCCCTAGTATGAAACTCAAATGTGGCCCTTTTGTAATCAGTGATTTCTTTCACGTCTGGCACCTGTGCCTGCGGAAACGCCATGTGCATTCTACCCTTCTCTATATCAAATGCAGACAACAATCTGTGTTGTGTCGTTGATGTCTGTTTCCAAAATTGAGCATATCTACTCTTGGTCAGCGTCTGATTTTTCTTTTTGATGAGGTCATACTTCTCAAAAATACTAAACTTTGGTCCTACTTTACTCGGTTGGTTGACTAGTGGTGTATTTGTGGGCTTCTTAGGAAAAATGGTAGACATGATTTGCTTACTGCTTGTGCTCAGAAGTGGCCGATCATCTTTCATAGTCGCAGTGTATTGGATTTCCTTTTCACTAGCCATGTCAAGTGTAAGACTAGTTTTTGGCCTTTTGGTGTGTAAATGGAAATCTTCAGCCGAGACTTCAATGATGGAAGGTAAATTATCCTTCCTGGGCCTTTTCTCCTTGGGAACCTGTGGTGTAGTAGTCTGTGAGATGATGACCGAAGGGTCTTGCTGTTCTATCTCGACCAGAGTGTTCGGCTCCCATTCTGTTTGATTCACGAACTTCTCTATCTCAGGCTTGGGTGTATGAACATATGGGACATTTTTATTTTTAATACTCATCTCAGAAATTATCCCGCACGGATCATAGTGCCATATGAAACTAACAAAAAACTTTATTTCTTTCAACACTTTGTTTGCTTCCTCCCTGGCACCTCAGCTATTGTTGATGAAAGACTCTATTTTCCCTTTAATTCTGAGTTATTGTTTCTTTTTCAGAGACACAAAATGTATGTCATCTGAGTTAATCATTTGCCTTATATACTCTAGGGAAAATATCCTCACCGGTAGGTACTTGGGCAATTTGTATGGAGCCAACTCGCATCCATACACTCTGATCTCGATGTGATTTTGGTAAAGACACCAGTCTCTAGTCTTTGCAAGTTCTAAGAGGTGTAAAATCCTATGAATCTCCTCATTTATTCTTGGTTCAGGTCTACCACTAAGCATGCTCACCAATGGGTGGTAGAACTGCTCGATAAACTGTTTGAAGCTGAATTTTGTAGAATTTTGTCTGAGTAGCAAAGTCCAAGCTGTTACCACCTGTGGCATCCTGTCCTTGTCCATATTCTACATTGAAAAGGAGAATCTATCCACCTAAAAGAAAGTGAACATGTAGGCCAGTATTGAGGAATATCATAACATGCCCTCTATGGCAAAATTTGAAAACTGTTCATGAATATTGTTCGCCAGGAAAGTGCCTTAGTTGAACTGCGTGGTGGGTCTTTCTTTTGTGGAGAAAATGGACAGAAAACCCAATATGGGTTCATCCACCCATTGGTCGGAAAAGTAACCCAGCAGAGCACAGAGCGACAAAATTATTTGGCTTCCCTTTACTGAGAACAAGGAGGAAGGGTAGGGGGGATTTGTCTTGGGGAGCTGAGCAGCCTGAGGGAGGAAAAGATCGAAAATCTGGGCTCTCTAAGGGAATGATAGTTTCTGGTATAGCTCCGTGATGACTTTGATATTGAAAGGGGAGACGTATTCGGTTCTTGGTATCTGCATCATCTAGTCAATGGCCTCTGGTGTGATGAAGAATAGGGTTTCTCCTGATGAAGATACTATGGCTCTCTAGTCGGGGAGGTAATGAGCCTGGCACTTGAGCGTGAAGTCGGGGAAATGGTGGACCTGGGGGAAAGATACAGAGGAAGGTTGGACTCCCAGAGCCCAATTTCATCGCTCTGATCTAAGAAAACATCCTTTAGCCAAGACTGCAAATCCGCGAAGTCAAATTCGCACCTGGTGTATATGATTAAATGATCTTTGTCGGCTAAATGGATCATGTCGAGGTCGACAGGAGGCGGGAGGAAAGGATTTTCCTCGGCTTCTGCTTTCTTTGATTTTGGCACCATCACTGTGAAAATACCTGCAAATCAAACATAACGTTAGTGGGGATGACTGTGGTTTTGGACGGTTGACTAAAACAGAGAGGAGACAGGGAAAAATTCTCTGGTGCGATGGACAAAGTAACAGTGGGAGAATGAACGGAGAGAGTGGTTTTGAGAAAACGGATACCTGTTGGGCACGGGGGACAGATCAGCAAGATAACGGATAAGTTAGCCAGTAATAAATTGCCAACGGGTCTTTTGGAGCATGGGATGGCAGGTAACAATGAATGACGAATACGACCGGGTGACGTGGCAGGTGTTGATTGGGAAATGACCATGGCGAAGGGAATTGTAATGGGTGAACAAGGGGAATGGACTGACAGAGTAATGAGACGTGACCTTCAGGGGAAAAAGTGGAGAATGATGTCATGGGGTGATGGGGGGTATGTCAGAAAGTGGTAAGTGGTACATGGCAGGAGTATGGAGCAATGGATTCCTACCACGTAGAGGAGGGGGGCCTTTTTGGTCGAGTGGAGACCTTTTGGGAGCCGAGTGAGCTATGGTGTAATATTTTCAAGATCAACCAGTAATAGAGAAGTGCATTTACAAGATTCTTGTGTAGGAGCGTTGGTGGTGTGTTCCTTTTCTGTTTTCAGTTATCTTTTTTCTATCATTCACACAATTTCATTTCTTATTATTGAAAGAAAGTAATGGAGAATAATTTATGTATGCATACTCTTTGTCCAATTTTTCAATAATCGATATGTAATTCATCTGAAGCTTTACAAAGGAATTCTTAATTGCTCCTTTATTCAGTGGATATCTCCCTTTTCAACCCATTCATCTGCACTAAATCTAAGACGATCCAACAGTTTTTACTATCCTGCCCTGTGGAGACATTTACCTCTAGATCTGAGATGATCCTTACCTTATAAATAGACCCCATAGCCCAATGGTGATCTAAGAAACTTATCAACCAAACCCTCATCTAAATATTTCAAAAACCCCAACCCCATACTTTCATAGCTAGCCTAACATCTATCCCATACAAACAAAGTTAAATCTAATAGAGAGAGACATCTCTGAGTCTGTGATTGCCTCCTCAGCCTTGGGAAAATTACAAAGTGCTAACATGTTGTACCTAGGGTTTAGTTCTCAGATTCAAGATTAGGAAATCAAGATCTGATATACTCACCAAAGCATAGCACCGCTTTGAACACTCACTTGTTAGGGAAAACCTAAGATATGATACCACATGTCAGGAAATGAAGGACACTTCCACACTAATCCTAACAGAAGAGAAGAAGAATTTAATCAAGAACATAAATGAAACAAGCAATCACACAGTACATCGATATTTTACCCTGGAACCCTTAACCCAGATAAACCATCATTCGTTTGAGCGTTCTGCTCTCTTGTTTTCTTATTCAATCAAAATAAAAGGTTACATGTCTAACCTTGGTCCACACCTAAGATACACTCGACATCATACCCTCTTTCCTGCACAAGAACAACCCTACAACCAATTCAGCTTACATATGCATGATCAAAAACCTATACCTACACATGCATTAACATGCATAAGTGCATTATATGATTACCCTATACAGTGTTATAAAATGCCTTTTTATAGACTTTACAACATGAAAAACACTAAATATTGGCTCCCAAAAAATGTTACAGATCCATGCATATCATTGGCTACAAATCCCACAAATCCTGATATTATGTTACAGTTGATTCCAAGTCGAGTTACCAGTTGACTACCAGTTGGTCCTTGATTCGGTCTCTAGTCAGTCATCTCACATCCACACTTAGACCTCTTGTCAATTGAATTTCCATTGATATCTTCGACTTAGAATTTACCCGATTGACTTCCTCTACCTTCGACTTGTTGTCGATCCACCTTGACCTTCGACCGTCAGTCGATCTACCTCGAATCAATTCTCACTACAAAGAATATAAAAACCCAACACATTGTTCATGGTTTATTTACTCTTCACTTGTTGAATGATAATGTTATATTGATCATAAAAATAAACAACACTTACACACTATGGTTAAAAGGATTAAAAATATCTATTACCGATTCATCCCCCCTCTTAGTAATCCAAAAAAAAAAATACACCTACTTTCAATGGTGAGAATATAAAGGGATAAGAGGTTTAGGATTGACTGTTGGAAATGAAGAAATATTTCTTGTTGCATGATTACCCCTCAAGGGTAGAGACAAGAATTGCAACCTACCACTTGCAAGGAAAAGAAACTATGTGGTGGGATCATCTTAAGCAAGCCAATCATCTTGATGAAAAGAGAGTCTCATGGACGAAATTCAAAGGATATTTCCAAGAGAAATATTTTTCTAAGCATTACTACAAGAGGAAGATGAAAGAGTTCTTTGAACTCAAGTTGGGAAGCATGAAAATATATGATTATGAGAAGAGGTTCTTTGAGTTGTTGAAGTTTGTGGAGATCATAAAGTATGAGAAGGTCAAAATTGTTGTGGGTGGAAAATCCCTCCTATGGACTAGCACTAAGGGTTTTATCATGCATGCATAAATGACCTAAAGATTCTTACTTTTTACCATCATCCCTTGCCTAAACCCCCATTACTCATATGTAAATACAAGGCTCAAGAGATTAAGTTGACGTACCTTATTTTTTGTGTTTGATGTCGTTCCCTTTTCGCATTTGGTTGTTCTTTGACTGCAACTCTCCTCCCAATGCTAACCTGCATTCACTAAAGACAAACAAAGAACTCCACATGCATTTGATCTATGAACTAACGGGTTAGATATTTAATCAATCATACAATCAATATTCCAATAATGACAATCTCATATGGTGGGATGGGAAAATCAATTCTTTTATTAACTTCAAAATGATACCTTACAATGATAAAGTCAGCTACTACTCCTCGATCATGGTCCTGGGCTCTTCTTCCACTGTCTTCCAACTGCTTTGCTCTATACTTCTCTTTGCACAAGGATGGATAAAGGTTGGGACAAAGGGAATGCTTAATCGGGTATAGTTTCTTTACTATGATTCTCCTCCTTTCAAATGGGACCCTTACCCCTTCTTTTATAGGCTAGAAGGAACTAGGTATTTGGTTGAATGACCGGCCATGCATGGTCGAAAGGTTTAGTTAACTTGCCCAAAACTGTGTGTTCCCTGATAAAATTTCCTTTTTTCGTGCTTCTGAAGATCCACGCGGGTTGTAGTGGGTCAGCTAGCGTGGACACTGTAGATACATGTGGTCTGTAGTGGAGTAGGGTGCGTGGGCCTTTAAAATTGGAGTTTTTTAGAAGAGTTGTTCAATAGTGGCTTGGCAAAGAAGGAATATGAGATGACCTGATGCCAGGTAAGCACGTTTAGTGAAAATTAGGGTTATAATAGATGCCCCATAATGTGTGAGGTCAGAAGAGCATCTGATGGCCGAAATACATTATCAATATTTATCAACGTACCAAACTGGTGAGCCCAGGGACCAGAATTCGGGAGGTGCCATATGCAAAATACCAATTGTCTCACCGAGGCGGGCATACCCATGCTCAGGATGAAATAAAATCATGGCTACCAATCAAATACACTGTATATCCATGTCATATAACTATATAAAGTGTAGCCGCGAGCAAGACACAACGGATCTACATCTCAAAATCAAAAGATATACATGTATAGTATCCATCTTCTAGAAGCTGATAAGGCCTGATGGCTGGAGATGAGGTCTTCAGAGCTCGAGCAACAACTTTAAAATCTTCAAAAAATGGGTAGGAGTGTAATATAAGTGTACGACTTCACTACCCAGAGGTCTTTGATGGCTCATCGGTCATGGACTAGAGAATCTTGATGATCAGGTTGAAGGCTTCATTGATTTCGAACAAAGACTTGATTAGACTTTGAGGATGGTCGGGCATGAGGGAAAGAGACAAACTGAAGAGGGGCCGACTTGGGCTTGGTAAAACATTCCCTTGGACAATAGCACGACAAATGATGAGACTCAGGTAGCATGGCATCGACATAAGTTCACAAGGTAGGAGGCGATGCAAACTCTCCATATGTTTGGAAGAATAACCAAACAGAGGAGGACACAGCTCTATGTAGTGAGAACAACTTCCTAAGGTCATATTAAATCCCAGAGCTTGAAGAAAAAATTAAAGGATGTGCTTTGTCCAAGGGAGACTCATTGTGCTGCCAATAAAAAGAAAATACTTTTCCCTTCCTCTTTTTGGGGTATATTTGATTTTTTTGTCTTTTTCAATAATTTTGGAAAAAGCATAAAAGAATGCTACGTTACAAAGGAGGAATCGAGTGTCGCAAAAATACTAGTTCCAAGTGCACGGAACATAGGGATGCTTAGGGCAAAGGGACATATGCAAGAAAAGGACACTCGGGAAAAATCCTCC